>CAUYRT010026334.1:0-11835 GCA_963574885.1 Lepilemur ruficaudatus | reverse complement strand
TCTTCTACAATTTCTTTTTTTAGTGTTTCATAATTCTCCTTGTATAAGTCTTTCGTATCTTTTGTTAAATTTATTCCTAGGTATTTAATTTTTTGGCAGGCTATAGTAAAATGTATTGCATTTTTGATTTGAGTTTCGGCTTGACTGTTTTTGGCATATATGAATGACTCTGATTTGTGTATATTGATTTTATAACCTGAGACTTTACCAAATTTGTTTATCAAATCCAGGAGTCTTTTGGAAGAATCCATGGGGTTTTCTAGATATAATATCATATCATCAGCGAAGAGCGAGAGTTTGATCTCATCTGCACCCACTTGGATACCCTTAATACCACCCTCTTGCCTAATTGCTATTGCTAGGATTTCGAACACTATGTTGAATAGAAGAGGAGAAAGTGGGCATCCTTGTCTAGTTCCAGTTCGAAGTGGGAATGGTTTCAGTTTTCCCCCATTTAGTATGATGTTGACCGTGGGTTTGTCATAAATGGATTTGATAATTTTAAGGTATGAGCCACCTATGCTTATTCTGTTAAGAGTCTTTATATTTCTTTAAGATTATCTGTTTCTAATAAGTCATTTTAATGTTTCTTCTCAGGAACCTTTATTACCATCTTCAAATCTGTTCTCTCCATTGTGCTTTATGACACCTTTCTCTGTAGCTCTATTAGATACTTTGATTAATACCAGATGGAAGGTTTTTAAATTTCTAAACATCTCCATATTTTGATCTACTAGAAACAACTTTGACCGAGTTACATTGTCAACAATAGCATTGCTGGTACATGTATGGTTTGAAATCTCCAGTATCTGATATTGCTTATCAAGTCTCTATAGAAACCAAAGCATAGCTCTAAAAAGAAGATACTATATTTTCTACTCTTCATATTGGGAAATTAGGAAAGTTGTTTATTTTGAAATCATTTTTTACACTTTATTTTCCTCTTTTCCTTTGTTTTTACTTTTAATCTTTTTATAGAATACATTTCAACAGGTATTTCTTCTTTCCTACACTTCTACCCTGTGTTAAATATTTATAAGATCAACTAAATGTCTCAAGGAACACGTCGCTTTCTGAAACAAGAACATGGCTAGTAGCAAAACCTGGCTCTCATTTCAAGTCTTTGTCTTTATTTCAAAGCTACTCAGTTTAATTTTGAGTTATTGATTGATAATATTTAATTTGAACTCATAAAAATTAATGGTACTTTTGGGAAATGTAGTCACATATTAAAAATATAGTAGTCTGAAAAGTAATCTATTATAAAATTGAACTGTAATTCTAAGATATATTTAATATTCAGGAAGATTTCCATAAGACTACTACCCTTGTTTACAACTGTCAGGGCTTAAGCAATATTAAACATGTACTAGATAAATAGAGCCTGTCTTCGGGATTTACAAGGATCAAATGTCAATGGGACAAAATTCTTCCCAATCTGTGAAGTTAAGCTTGGTTGAAAGGAATAAATGTCTTTATAGCTGTGGATAAGGAACTATTCCTATACTGACATGATCAAGCAGAGGGTATAATCATATACATGTAATTGGAGTCTTTTTCAATAAGGTGAAATAGGGGGAACTCTTGAACATCCCTCCTGTCTGAAGCTCTGTAATCTGTTAAGCACTGGAGGAGATGACAATGTGGAGAAATGCTCACTTTTGCCTGAAAGGCACTACTTTTCCTGCTCTTTCTAGAAGTCACTGTTAAGTGATGATGGGATAATTCAGGGTAGTTCTCTGCCTCCTTTTGGTCTATTTACACCTGGAATGCAAATGTAAATCTTCCTCCTAAGAGTAAGGGAAAATGAAAATGTGTCTCCCTTTCTCCCTCCACTCCCCGCCTTTTCTCCTTTTTTCCTCATCCATCCTTACTCATCTTCTGCCTCCTTTATTCTTCCCTCCGCTCCTTCCCTTCCATTTTTTTCTTCCTAAATCCCTTTTCAGGAATGAATATCCTCTGTTATTCTTTGGCAAAAGCAATTGTTTATGTACCCCTATAGAGTTGATTGCTTCAAAATTAAGAGAAGGTAATTCATTTAAATGGAAATAAAAGAAAATACATACTCATATCTGTTTTCTTAATAATCATAATAAGTGCTATCTTAAAATAAAATCCCGCTAACTAGGCAAATCTAAAATATTTATTCCTGTTTTATAGGAGGTCATAATGTTTTATGTTTCTGGAAGTCCACAAGAACCATTCATCTCTTTCCTCAATTACAGAAATTATTTGACTTTTGAGATACTGCTTTCCTAATAAAAATAGAGAAGATGACTGCTTAGAAAATTTGGAAACTCATATTTTGCTAATCCTTTATTGTACTGCAATTATATGGGATAATAAAATAGAATCTAAATTCACCCCTTATTTTGATGGCTCATAAATTCAAACACATGGAGTTGTGGAATAAAAGCTCTTATGCTGCAATGTTGATTCTGTTATACTAAATATAACTAAACTAGGTATTCTGAAATAGAGAGATTTTGTACAAATAGCTTGTGTCTACTTTAAAGACAAGTATATTAAATATTTGTATTAAATATATTATCTTCTTGTCAGCACGAATCTAATAACTCTAGGGGAAGGAATAAAAAACTGATGGCTTTTCTCATTATACTCCAGTGAACAATCTCTTGATGTAAGTGGTGTTAACTTCATAATACAAATGGAGAAACTGAGGTTTACAGCATTTAAGTAACTTGCCCAAGATAATTTGTCTAGTAAATGGCATAATCAATCTATCCAAATTCAAATCAGTTGATTCTCCAACTACCTCACATTAGCTAATGTTGACAATGAGAGTGCCATCAAAGCAACAAGGGACCGTGGTGCTCCAATGTGTCCACTCTTAGATCCTTGGTGACAGAGGATACCCCTGCCAATAGCATTGCATATTATTAAAGTTTTATATTTTATTTTCAAAGTTGTATGGGGCTTTTTAATTTTATGTTTTTATATTAAAAATAAGATGGAATATTATTTTTCAAACCTCAATTCCCGTTTACCCTATGATGTCACTTGCCTCCTGGGCCACATATTCATATCTGGGAAACAGAGAATTATGACAACATAGAGACTCATGAACTTTGAGGGGAATACTAGAGGTGGTACCATTAATATTATTGTCTGTGCAAATGGGAATGCCTGGAATTGTGTGGTGTGTAATTTATTAATCCATAAGCATCAACTGTGAGTATATAAGATTTCATTACAAAAGTTACTATACTGGCAGGAGTTCCAAATTTGTCATACTTACCAAGGTATGTCCAATACCTAGCATGGTGTCTGGTCAATTTGGATGCTTAATGTTAGTTGAATAAATGCATCATTTTTGAGACACATAATGTCATATAGACCAAGGCAAATTTGTGAGATATACAGAGTGCTTATATTTTTTTGGGTGGGATATACTGGTCTATATTGATCTCTAATATTTAAATCAATTCATTTTGCCCTATTTCAAGCTTTAAGACTACACATTTTAAGGAATTGGGATGCACCTAATGAAAGCATGTGATTTTTAAACTTACTTAACACTGTAAAAAACATGGGGGAAAAAGGAAAATAGGAGTGGTAATATCTGGGTATTTTCAGATCAGGCTATGACTGTGATAGAGGAAACTGTGGTAAGAAAAGGCCAGATCCTTAAATAAAAAAAGGAAAGCTTTCCAATATTTTGAAAGTGTTATAAAAGCATACTAGCACAAACCATCTAATAGTAATGATCCAGTCAGATACTAACTACTTAATTGTCCAAATCTTTTAGCAAAATTTATGTGAAACACCTTTAATGGAAGCATATTCCTGCTTAATAAAGGAAATCAGCAAAGAAACCTGTTTTGCTTTCCAGACATCCTTTTTTAATCAAAACTATTATGTTAGATATGAAGGGTCTTCACTTTATAGATTCCTGACTGAAACACATGCAGAAGTATTACTGTATTTTTCTAAAATTTATGTTTACAATGTCTGAAACAAATAGAAGTAGTGATATTTGCACATTAAAGAGGTATGTTTGTCCAAGTGTCAAAAGCATTATCAAGATTAGAACCAAGGTTTTCCGAGTCCATTTGTAATGGTTCATCTGAAAAATACAGATAATTGTATTTCCTTATGTTTTGAACATCTGATGAGATAACCTAGTAGGTATATTGTTTAACTTTGGTAACGAGTTTGCAAGGAATTAGTGGCTCCCTTCACTGTCCCCTCTTGTCACATCTAGATGTACTGCTATTTTAGTTATTTGTCACTATTCAGAACAGTTCTTCTAGAGCAGTGTTTTTTAACCTTTTTCTGTAGACTGAGATCCTTTACAAATCTGACCAAACTTAGGGACATTTTCAAAAGAAAAATGCAGATAAACTATTATACTCAAAATTTTTCAAATTCATGAAGCTCTTGATTAACAAACTCTGTGTAACAACATATGTGCTTTATTTAATAGTTGTATATATATTAGACTAATTACATTGGTTTTATGTAATTGTTATGTGAAATTAAGAGTGTTTTAAAATGTTACAACCAAGAACATGTGAATATGGGTCACACACACACAAAATGAAACAAAGCATAATGTGCAAGTAGATATTCTCAGGAGATCTGTTCAGCAGAAGGGCACAGTGTTAGATGTAATTTGTTTATTGACAATCTCCAACAATAGTGCAATGAACCAGCAAACACCACAGAAGTAATGAATCCTTTCCTTTTTTAAGTAATTATATTTGAACAGTTCAAATTAACCTGTGGTTTGAGGCTATTGCTTAAGTGAACTAATTTGCTGATGTAATGACTTTTCTCATTTTTGCTCCAGTGATTTAGGTAAGAAAGGAAGGGACACAAACATGCTGGGCTATGAGTTTATATTTTAGTGAAAAAATATGTTGTTTTCTGCAAGTCACATTTGAAGACTATCTCCAGCTGATCTAATGTAGGACACGGTAGTTAAAATGTCAAACTAGAAAAACAAACAAAATTTCTGCCATGCTATTCAGCAGTACTGTGCACAAAACAAACTGAATTGGAAAGAGATATATAGTTTGTGAAAAACTATTATAAAGATTCACCAATCTTTTCACACAACAGGCTGCTGTTGGGTTGGCTATCACTGCTCATTAGTGCTTGAAATCTGTTTCCAGAGGCCTGCTGCTTATTCTGATGCCCAGGATGGTGATACCATGCTGGCATTATTTGGGCTATTATTTCTAAATAATGCTGTATCATTACCTCTGTGTCTCTGACATTATTATATATAGATATTCAATAATGAGATTCAAAGTAAAATCTCAGGGGAGTTAGGCAGGATTTCACCAGCACCTAGGACAGTTCCTTTCATATGGCTGACACTCCATAAATATTAGTGGAAAAATAAATGCACTTAATAAGAATGGTTGCATTATTATACAGTTTCTAAAACAATAATGAGAATTTTGTACATTGTTTTTTCATATCATATATTTGTAAACAACTTAGATTTTCCCCATAAATTCTGTTTCTTAAAATTGAGAAGGTAACAATTGCATTCTTCAAAAAGGGATTGGCCAACATTGATAGCAATATTGGGATTTAATTGTCCATAAGTGATTCTAAATGTATGCAAAAATAATTGATGTCATTGTGAGTTATGACTTTCTGTCTTCTTTATATAATAATATAAGGAAGCAGTGTTGGTCTGTCTGATTTGTTAATTTCTTGTATTATTAGCTGTATGTGATATGGGATGTGTTACTGAATATGCCTCACTTTCTTGATCTGTAAAATGGGATCAATAATTATAATACCTACCTCACAGACTGTAATGAGGATTAAATGAGGCAATTTATGTGAAACCTTTAACCCATTAACTAACACTTGGACATCTTAGCTCACAATAAAAGTTAGCTATTATTATAATAATTATTATGATGTAGAGAAAAGTATTTTACAATGAAAGAGAACTTGCTGTAGAATAAAGGCTATTGTTTCCAGGATGAACAAAATTACATATATCCCACTGAAGCAACCATTCATCCCAATTGCTAGGACTTCCTTAAACTTTGGTTGATCTGATATAATACTATATCCATTAAAATGCTCCTCAGCTAACATCCATCCTAACAAAAATATCATTTTGCTATTATGTCTAACTTTGTTGTATCTTTGAAGGCAGCTCTGCAAAAGAGTATGTTCTTTAATTTCTTTTTCAAAGCTCTTAGTAAATGTCTTGCATATGGAAAGGTTTCAGTGAGAATAATGGGAAAGGCTAAAGAGGGAAGTATTGAATACATGAGAGGCAGTGATTTGAGTTGCTCAGGAAGGATAAAATAGGGAAAAATTGCTAAGTTCTGGGTTAATTTTTAAAAATACGGAAGAAGGTAAACCTTTGTCTTATTTATACTGAGGTTCTTTAAAGGACCTATCCCTGTGAACTTGATGGGGGCTGAGGACTAGTTATGATAGTTCTTTAAGGAAACCTACTCTCCAATAAGAAAAGCTACTCTCAGGTTTCCACCAAAGAAAGTCTATACCATCATAGACATAGAATACTTTCTAATTTCTAACAGCAGAGTTAGAGTGTAGCAAATACCCAATTTTCATCTTCTGAATTAGATTATACAGAAAGATAAGTAAATCTGTGATTGTATTTATCCATGAAGGGAAGCTTATATAAAACATTTCACTCTATGTAGAAACTGATCCCTTTTACCAAGTGGCATAGAATATGATTGATCTTCAAGCAGCAGAAAAGGTGAAGATTAATAAAAATTGACAGTGTCACACCTAGAGCAGTGTAAAAATTCAAAACTGTATCTATATTGTAGAACTTCTTTTAATGAAGTTCTTTATGAAATGTTCTATTACTGAAAGATCTTCTCTTTAAAAAACTAGTAAAAGTGAATTATGGTAAGAAAATAATACAGTTTCATAAATATTTTGCATTTCAAATATATAACAGAAGCATCAGATTTCAGCACTGTCTTCCATCTTCAAATAAGGATATGTTTTTACTTATTAGCTAAACCATTACTTTTTATGGATAGAATGAAACCACTGTATTTCAAAATTCAAATATTTTTACATCGAGTTTACATTTTTAAGCTTTCCATAAGGTATTTTAAGGAAGATTGATCAAAAGTATCTTTAAAATAAATAATGTAGTCATTGCTAATGGTAATTTAGTATATATAATTACATTTAATTTAAAATTATATTTGAACATTATGTGTACCTTTCTTTCATCTTTCATGATTTTCTGCAGACATTTCTCACTTTATCTGAGATTATTAAAATATTAAACACTTATCAAAAAGCTATAAGTAAGTCTATTTTTAAATATTTAATGATCATATAATGTTTTAATTGTTTTTGTAAGTCTCTTCTGTCTTTCGCTCAGGTTTATCTTTTACAAAATGAAAATGTTAACTTTAGATATATCATACTTTTATAAAAAGCCTGTGTGTCCTTTGCTATTATAACATTTATGAAGAAATGAATTATAAATTGTTAGCTTTAAGAAACAGGCAAAACTGGATCACAGATATACTACAGAATGCATCTGTTTTGATCACAAAGGTTACATAAATGTTTAAAAATATTTTGGGTAGGGATAAAGAATGAGAAATCAAAGCCAACAAAAGATCAGACTTTGTTCCAATAAAATGGTTTTTGTGCACATATGCATCATATTTATCAATTTTAAGTGAAAGCCAAAACAGTTCCATTCAATAATCTAAAATGGTGTGTATATTGCTACCAATTAATTTCAGGCACTTCGTATATAAAAATAGTGATCTTTCAAGATATTTGTGTACTTAAGAAATGACAGTAGTCCTAAATGTATACTCAGATGTGAATAATAGCACACTTGTAAGTTGACTTAAAACTCTGAAATGATACTTCATCAGGCAGGGTCCCTACATAAAAGACAGTTTAACTTCAATAAGTATGAGGCAGGAAGGGAATCAATAAGAGATGCTCAAACAAAGATTAGCAACATTGGTGAATCATTATTATCCTTCAGGCTGACCAGTGCCATTAAAGTCCAAGGCAAGTTGGAGGCATGGAGGAGTGTCCATTGGGAGGAAACTATAGTTGCTGAGGGGTGGAAAGACTTGGTGCTGGGTGGGTGTGGTTAGCGCCTAAGAGTGAGCTTCTCCTTAAATTTCATGCCCTGTGTGCCTTGCTTGCCTCACCCTGGCCCCAGCCCTAGTGAATACCTAAAAGTCTCTGTCCTTCTCCTAAAGCTTTCCTCAGATTGTCCACATCAGATGGAAGCCAGTTGGCAAACAAGATGCAGTCCAAAGGGTCAGCTTCCTAAGGCACAAAGCGAGACACAATGGATTAAGGGAGGAGGTGTGTGCAAATTATCTAGTATAGAGTCATAGAGAAAAGGGGGTGAAAAGGCTGTGTTAATTTAGTTATGCTCCTTTGAATACATTAATTTTGATATTTCTTCAAATTATATGACCTTGAAACATCCGTGCACATTGTCGAAGAACTGTTATATATGACACTTCAAATAGAATATCTCAGTGTCTTTTTCTGCATTAGAAGCAGATGGAGTTTCCTCATCGGAAACCATCTGCCCTCTGCTTTCTCCTTGATTAGTTTCCTTGTTCCATTCTATAATTCTCCTACATTATCTCAGGTATATTTATTGTGAGTAAAGATTGGTAGAAAGCTATAAGAGGTCTGTAGTATCTGTCTGGCCTTCTCTGATGCTTCAGTTTTTATGGATTCTAACCACAGTCTGAATGCTGACCATCATGATGTTCCCTATTATTGGTAACATAATAGCTTAAATTTATAAAGTACCTGATAAAGGGCTGTTTCACCTATTGAATGCTCAATGAATAGTAGCTAGTGAATGAGTTGTCTTGTCAAATGATTAGCGAAGAAGTTCTTATAGATTGACAACAGAGCTTGATTGATCCTAGGGTCATCTAATTGATATAACCTCAAAAAATAAATTAAAAAACAAAATATTAAAAATTGACTGCATGCATCTGGCTTTCATGAGTGGCTGGCAAAAATTTTATTGATAATCAGTTTTAGTTTCATGTTCTCTGCTTTCTGGCTAAACTTGATGTATTTCCTCTGATTAGAAACAACACGCACAACATTTAAATCAATCCTGGAAAATGTATCATTTACCTACATCACAGTAATACAACTGTCATTAACTGTGCAGCTACTAGGTACCTGTTACTTTACATACATTACTGTTAACCTTCCCACATCACTGCAGCATCACTGTGTTCACAAAGATTAAGTGACTTGTACAGTGCCATAGAACTGGTAAGCAACAAAACAGGGATTTGAGCTCAGGTGTACCTGACTCTAAAGCCCATGTTCTTTCCACTAAATCATGATATTGTAGTGGACAATACTTTGTGTGTGTGTGTGTGTGTGTGTAGGAAGAGTAAGTGCATGCATATGAATTTTCTCTTGATTCGAAACAGAGATATGTGTGGTGATAATATAGTCAGTGAAAATTCTCTCAGTTTAAGTTTTACATTTTCAGCTTGAAATATGTCACTTGGACACTCAGAAATTCCACTACAGCTGTGTGATCAACCAATATGTCTTCTTTTCATTTTTTTCTTTTTAGTGATGTTCTAAGTCACATTTCTTAATGTGCTCACTTGTTTTTTATGGGTGTTTTGAGTAATTTTTTATTAGGTAGACATTGATATTTAAGAGTTTTATTATGTAAATAGCGATTTTTAAAAACCAAAAATTCACCCATGCATTGAGGACATCAATATATCAGACTTTTAATTGACAACTTGCAAGACCTACTTGTGATTTATAGCTCGATTACAAACTCACTGTTTCCGCTCTGCCAATGGAATTGGCAATATTTTTTCAGTCCAGATGGAGCATTAGCTTTGGCCAGCTGGTTCTCCCCATGCAGCCTCATCACAGGACCATACAGCAAATATTGCCACATATGACCCAGTTCAGTAGGTAACGTGGCAAAGGCTTCATGCCTGGCTTTGCCCTCAGGGCATATGGAAGTGAACCTGAATGAAATTTATGCATCCAAGATTTTATACTACCAAGCCCCCTACAGTCATTCACTTTCCAAACTTGACTTTTAGAAGCTGTTCAGAGCAGGCATATAGAGCTGTATTATTTATATGTAACTTGTTTTAAAATTTAGTTTTAGTGTACTATCTTCAATTCTCATATTTTAATCATTTTGCCTTAAAACAATAATTTTAAACTTCTAAGCAATATTAAATGTTTTAGAATTTTAAAAGGTTTTTTTAGAGTTTTAAAAAATATCTTAAGTATAGTTTTGATACATTTCAGTTATAAAAGGAGATGTTTCTGACAAATTTCAAAATGATACAACTTTTAATAGAGTGATAGACAATAGCTAGTATGTATTATAGTTTAAAAATTGAAATAAATTTTTGCATATATAATTTGGATATAATGCCATAATTTTAAGATTTAAGATTATGAATGATATTAGAGAAAGGGAGATGGAAAACAACAAAAAAGATTGTTTATGGTAAAAAAAAAGTCTCTTTCAACATATTTCATATTACTTAGGTAAAAATAGACATACATTCTATACATTTGTGAACTTTTAATTTTCCCCCTAATAATTGTTTTCTATCACAAATAAAATATTATATATGTATAATCTATACAATGTTTTTTGCATGTTAAATACTTCTACATAGTTTTCCATTGGATTGACTTGAGTAATAAAACCTTGTATTTTGTTCAATATTTGTATATTTGCAACAGCAAAATAAAATGTAGAATATAATTATGTCCTCAAAAATACAGTTTTTATTTTATTTATATTAGTCACATAATGCCACAGCAATAGTGACTGTGAGAGTTTATCCCTGTATTACTTGGTAAATTTAATACTGTTAAAGAAAAAGGTAAGTTTTTCTGTTCAGTATCAATTCTGATCCTGATTTTTCTAAGAAAACTGGTAGAGAAAAATACTTTTTAGTGTCTGGAATAGATTAATATTCTCTCTCTCTCTCTCTCTCTTTCTTTATGTATGTATATACCCATACACACATCATCTTATACACATCATATTATTATGCATATATTGTATGTATGATGTTTTCCTCAACTGATTTAGTTAATATTACTTGAAATGTGAAGAAAATTGTGTATGATGATGCTTGTCTTGCATAAATTTTTAGTAAAGTTCATTGCGTCAGTTTAAGTTTTTTGGAATGTGATTTGGAGCTATTCTCCTATTGAGAGCTACATTAAACTTTTATTTATGATAGGTGAGATTTTTATTATGAAACAATATGATTTTTAATAATATGCTTTTTAATATTTATGATTTTTGGAAGTAAATCTTTTTCTAAAGAAAAATATTTTTATATTCTTATATAATGTGTGGCTTCCATATCATGAGTTTAAAAATAATTACTTATGTGCTTGGAAGTATATTTAAGTAGATTTTAGTCTTCTCAGCCCTTTATTCGTGATTTTTTTTCAGATAATGCTTAAATATTATTTTTTAAATTTTTCTCTCCTCCCTTACTCTCCTCTCCCCTCTGCTCCCTTCCCTTTCCCTCTCCTCTGCTCTCCTCTTCTTTCCTTTCTCTTTTTTTTGAGACAAGGTCTCCAGTGCCCAGTGTAGAGAGAGTGCAGTGTCATCATCATAGCTCACTGTAACCTCAAACACCTGGGCTTAAGCTAGCCCCCTGCCTCAGCCTCCTGTATAGCTGGGACTATAGGTGCGCGCTACCATGCCAAGGTAATTTTTGTATTTTTTGTAGAGATGTAGAGATGGGGTCTCACTATATTGCTCAGGCTGGTCTCAAACCCCTGGCCTCAAGCAATGCTCTCACCTCGGGCCTC
>CAUYRT010026333.1:0-20410 GCA_963574885.1 Lepilemur ruficaudatus | reverse complement strand
CTGAGGCCGGGGAGGCAGGGCTCCAAGCTAATCGGTGAATATTCAATGTGTCAGCCTGCATGTCCCTCCAGACCAGGCTCAGACCTTGCGTTCATACCAGCCATTCTGTGTCCCGTCCATTCCCCATCCCTGACTCATCTCCTCCTCTCCACCGTGACAACCTCGTACTGGGCTCTCGTCCCTCCTGCCTGGAGCCTCCAGCAGCCCCTTTCCAGCCTCCGCGCCTCCTCTCTCGGCCTCCTGTGTGTTCCAATCCATCCTTCTAAAGTGAGTCTTTCAAAATCAGGTTGGCAAACTACAGCCCATGGACCAAATACCGCCTGCGACCTGTTATTGTGTGGCCTGTGAGCCAAGATGTTTTTTTACATTTTTACGTCTTGTGTTTAAACAAAACAAAGCAAACCATGTGACGGAGTTGTTTGCCAACCCCTGTTCTAAAGCATAAATCTCTTCCTGCTTAAGGGAGTGGCCTCCCTGCCAGCCTTATCCACACTACTCACCCCTACACACCCTAAGCCTGTTCCCTGTGGCTGATACGCCCACCCTCGCCCCATGGGATTCCTGGTCAACTACCTGCACTTTTGGACTTGCTCTAAATGTCCCTTTAGCTGGACCTAGGCCTACTGGCCTCAGATCATACCTTGACTTTCCCAGCTTTACCCTACATGGCAGGGGTTGGCCCCTGAAGGCTCCTGTATAGACCGGATCACAGCTGATTTTGACCAACAGGTGGAAGATGGAAGAGCTGGAAGAAGGGAGATTCTTCCAGGGTCCCTGACTATAGCTGGGACTTGTCCCTGGCTACAAGCTCCCAGCAGGTACACCCACCATGGTCCCAGCTCCTCCTGGGTGGTGACCTGGGCCCCTGACTTTCTCTCTCCTTCTCCTCCCCAGGGTAACAACAGCTTTCTGCTGTTGCTAATCTCTGGGCTGCCCCCAGCTGACTTCTCAGCTCTCCGATTACCTGAGTAACCAATTCCCTGCATTTAATTACCTCTGTTTAAACACTGGCTTTTGTTTTCCTGGTAGGACACTGACCCCTAGATTAACTCAGGCACTTGCTACTGCTCAAACAGGCCCCTTTCACTCATTGCTTCAGTAGGCTATTGGATGCCTATGGTATTCTAGGCCCAGGGTCAGCAAACACAGCCCACTGACTATTTCGTAAATAAAGTTTTATTGGAACACAGCCACATTCATTTATTTGAATGTGTAGCTGCTACACATTCAAAGGCACAGTTCAAGAGCTACAACAGAGACCCACATGTTGCCCACAAAGCCTAAAACATTCACTATCTGGGCCTTTTCAGAAAAAGTTTGCTAACTCTTGTTCTAGGTAGGTCCCTGGACTACCAGCAACAGCTTCCCCCAGGAGCTTGTTAGAACTGCAGAATCACAGACTCCACTGAGACCGAATGAATCAGAATCCAGATTTTTACAAGGACATCAGTTGATGCGTGTGCACATTGCAGTTTGAGAAGTGCTGTCTTAAGAAGTCACCTCTGATCATAGCGCTCATCCTGCCCACCACTCAGCTTTGGCTAACTGACCGTTTGTCCTCCCTTCTAGAGGAAAGGGTAGGGCTGATTAGCGTGTTGGTCTCCCTTGGAATCCCAGCACCTGGTAAACTGGCTGGCACAGAGGCGAAGAAAGCAATGACTGCCTGACAAATAAATTATTAGCGAGAACAATGGAAGCTGGAAAAAGTATTTCAAAAACAGCAGCTACCATTTTTTACATATCAGATTGGCAAAGTTCAAAAAGTTTGTCAACAGCGGAATTGGGAGAGTACGGGAAATAGGTTCTCAACATTGTTAGCACAGCCTCTTAGAGGAGGTCAGTTTGGCAATATTCGTCAGAATTACAAATGCACGTACCGTTTGACCCTGCATTTCCACTTGTAGGCCTTTATTTTCCAGATAGACTCACGCCTGAGCGAAGTGATAGGATACTAAGGTATTTATTGCACAATAGCAAAGGACTGGACACAACCAAGCATCCACCGACAAGGGATTTTGCTGGGTAAGTTATGGTATGTAACAAACTGGGCAACTTTACAAAAAAACGAAGGAACTAGTGCGATCTAGTGTGAAAGTGAAAAAGCAAGACGCAGAGCAGTACACATCAAATAATGACCAGAACAGGGCAGGGAGAAAGAAGAGCACATATATATTTGCTGTGTATTCATAAAACATCTCTAAAAGGATGTACACAAAGCCAACAACATTGGTTGACCATGGGAAGGGATTGCTGGGTTGCTGGGGGCAGGGACATGAGGAGACTTTTCACTATCTAACCTTCAGTACTTTTTGAATTAAAAACAAAACAAACAAAAAATAGGAAAAGTTGCAGAAAAATACAGAAATGTATACACACAAAAAAAGACGTGCTTTTGACGTCCAGTCGAGAAACTCTCTACTCCAAATGGGGTCCACAGACCAGCAACATCAGAATCACCTGAGAACTAGTTAGAAATACACAGTCCGGGCTCCACTCCAGATGCTCTGTGACAGAATCTGCATTTTAACAAGAGCCCCCGGCAATTCAAGCAGGAGTTGAGTTACCATTTGAGACACGCTGGTCCAGGCAGTCAGAGAACTCTGCTCTGAGCAGCACCACCTGGTTTCTATGGTCTGCTACTAATAAAACAGCTGCCTTTTCCCCCTAACTGGGGCTCCATCCCGGTGAGACACCAGGGCCCAGGCTGTTCCCATTAAGGGGGAGGTTTTCAGCAGCTCCTCCCAGGCTCTGGCTGGCTGGGAGCCCAGTGCCCTGGCGGGGTCCCCAGCCGAGGAGGAGACAGCTCACTTCCTCCTCCTGAAGCCGCTGGGACTGCTCAGAACGGAAACATCTGAGAGTTCTTCACTCCCCTAGATGTAAACTCTTTCCAACACGAATAAAGATGCATCTGTCTGGCTCAGGTTTATTCACAACTGGTATTTATTTATCCACCCACCAGGGCCTCTGATTACCTGGTACCCTGACCTAGCAGTGGAAGAGAAGTCAGGGGAGGGTCGTGCTGGTCAGGCCCCATTGGAGAAGGGAGAGGAAGAAAAGCCAGGAGCTTGGCTGCTGCCTCTGCATCCTTGATCCTCTGGAAACACTCCAGGCCACATCTGGAAGCCACATCTGGAAACAGTGACGCAGCTGCTGGACTTTTCAGAGCAAGAGAGGGCAGTGGGGGGCTACACTGACATCCAGACCACCCAGGATTTTGCAATCAGAGGACTAAGCAGGGAGACAGATTTTCCCACCATACTCCCCCCAACCCAATTCCCAACTCTCTGACTCCAACCACTAAGCAAGCACAGAGCCCCACACATTCAGGCTGAATACCCCACGTTGTGGCTGTCCTGAGCCTTCCCCACCGCATGCTGGAGGGACTCTGTACAAGCCACGCCCTCTCTCTCTCTCTTTCTGGATCCTTCTACTCCTCCCACCTCCTAACAGCAGCCCCTCCACCAGGCAGAGCCCTGAGTCCTCCTCCTCTCCCTTCATGCTAGGTCCCTCATCTGTGTGGCTAATTAAAAAAAAAAAATGCAAAAATTAAATTAAAAAAAAGCAAAACCAAAAAACCACTAATAAGTGGATAGCACCAAAGAGTTTACAAAATGCTCCCATGCCATGAGCCTCAGCTGGTTCTCTAACAGCCCTGCAATGTTAGAATTCCTACCCCTACGCTACAGAGCAGAACAGCAAGCCCAGGAAATGGTAACGGGCTTGACTAGATCGCTCCGCCTATAGGTAGCAGAAGCCTCAGAAGTCAACTGCACACCTGGGCCACCATCTGCCAAGGCCTCAAGGCCCTCCCGGCGCAAGACTCCAAATCAGATAGGCCTTTGTCCCAACAATTGCCTGCTGACGTTCCTAGCTCTGTGAATGGTTATGTTCCTTGCCTGCCGCACCAGGTCCTAATTCAGAGGCCTGTTTCCTCCCAGTCCCCTCTATTGTGCCCCACCTCAGGTCTACCCCTTCTTAGAATCTGGGCAAACACCCTATCGCTCTCTTCCCAATCACTGCTGTAGTTGCTTCCCAACCAGTCTGCCTGTCCCTGGAGCTCTTCTCTGACAATCTCCTGTTCCACCAACCGCTCTCAAACCCTCGTGTAATTAATCAGCAGATTAATTACAAAAGTGGCCATAAGGATTCCCCTCCGTATATTTAGACCCTTTGAATGTGAGTTTGTATCCCTTGCCATTGACAGACAGAGTCAACCAGGTGTGGTGGCTCACGCCTGTAATCCCAGCACTTGAAGAGGCTGAGGTGGGAGGATTGCTTAAGGCCAGCAGTTTAAGACCAGCCTAGGCAACATAGTGAGACCCCCATCTCTACAAGAAAATTTAAAAACTAGCTGGGCTTAGTCCCAGCTACTTGGGAGGCTGAGGCGGGAGGATTGCTTGAGTCCAGGAGTTTGAGGCTGCAGTGAGCTATAATCGTGCCACTGCACACCAGCCTGGGTGACAGAGTGAGTCTCTAAAGAAAAAAAAGAAAGAAAAAAGACAGATTTACTTCCCTACCCCTTGAATCTGGGCTGGCCTTGTGAATTGCTTTGGCTAATAGAATAATAGACTATGGCAGAAATGCCAATCCTGAGATGCCTTGTACATCTCCACTTCTTTTGGAAATCTGTCTAGCCACTGTGCAAGCAAGCCCAGCCAGCTTTCTGGAGGAGGAGAAACCATGTGGCCCAGGCATCTCCATTGGCACAGCCAATAGCCAGCCAAATGCCAACCATATGACAAGCCCATCCTGAACCAGTCAGCTCCCAGACAACCTGTCAGCAGACTGCAGATGCACAAGGAAACTACCATGATCAGCTGGGCCAGCCCAGACTAGAAGAACCACCCTGCAGACCTGTAGCTTGGTGAGAAATGAAAAATTATCACTAAATTTGGGGGTGGTTTGTTACACAGCAAAACCAAACTGATACACCCTTTGTCCTGTGCTCACTGGCTCTTAGGGACTTCCCAGGCCAAACTCCTCATTCTGGGTATACAAGCCTTTCTAGTGAAGTTGATACCTCCATTCCATTCCCTCCAATTTCTCCAAAGCCTGGTCGCCACAGAGTCCCCCAATATTTCTTGCTCTTCCTGTCCTCAAGACCTTTGCATATACAAGTCTTCCCTCCCACCCTTTCCCCTACTCCCTATCCTGAATGCCATTTCACCCTCCTTTCTCCAGCTCTCAAAATTATGTCCTTCCTTTGCCTCCTAACTCTGGGTCTACCTCACTCTGAAGTGTTTCTTGTTGTTCCAACTCCTTTGGCACATTTAGCCTCAAACTTCGCTCTAATTTGCTGTGCTTGCCAAAGGAGCACTTAATCATATCTTTATCCTGCCTTGTTTTATTCTGCATTGGTTCATTGTAGACCAGGAAGGGCAAATAAGTTTGACCTCGTATGTCTACCCACATCAATCAGTAGAAGATGCTTGGAGAGTATCTGGCATCTGCTGGGGAGACTGCCCTGATTGATTAGTAATGTCTGCCATCAGTGCAGGCTGGCGGAGTCCGCCAGATAGGTCAATATTGGCCATTCCTGCCCCAGTGCAGGGATTCTTGAACTTTTTGTTGGTAAACCTTATAGACCCCTTCTAAGAATAATGTTTTTAAATACATAAAATAAAATGCATCAGATTACAAAGAAAGCAATATTCAAATGTTGTTATAAAATATTTTTAAATGTGCAATATGATGATATATATGCTTCTTCCTTGATAAACTATGTAACAAGATCTAGCAGGCACCTAATAACTACAGTAATTTTGAAGTGTAAATAAGCTTTCAAAAGATTTACAACTGTAAACTGGGCAAGGTGGCGTGCACCTATAATCCCATCTACTGGGGAGGCAGAGGTGGGAGAATCACTTGAGGTCAGGAGTTTGAGACCAGCCTGGTAACATAGGGAGAACTACTTCCCCCCACAAAAGAATATTAATAACTGTAATGTGATATAAAAATATGTGTGGCTTTTGTTGGTGACAAAGAATCAGTTTTGTGGTTTGTTGCTTAAATCCATAATTGAAGGCAATGCTCAAATTAATTTAGAGCAAAGTATCGACGTCATTTTTTTCCCAAATTTCATCAACCTCCTAAGTTGTATCCACAGGACTCTAAATTAAGAGC
Source organism: Lepilemur ruficaudatus (assembly GCA_963574885.1). Lineage (NCBI taxonomy): Eukaryota > Metazoa > Chordata > Mammalia > Primates > Lepilemuridae > Lepilemur > Lepilemur ruficaudatus. The sequence goes on along the minus strand of CAUYRT010026333.1, from coordinate 14,287 downwards.
CACTGGTCTAGCCTGTGGTATGCTTAAAAAGCAAGGCTGCTATCCAATTATTTTCTATCCACAGTGGATGATCAGTGTGACATAAAATACCACCACCATGACCACTGTGAGTGTGCAGCCTGCAGTGTGCCTGACACCGTGCTGGGCAGAAAGCAGTCTGGGTTTTCATTGCACCATTTCTGCTCCATCTTCATGGCCTTATCAGTTTCCCTCACTTCATAGGAACAAGGCCACAGACACCTATTAGGAGCCCCTTCCCTACATTCCAGGCCCAAGGAATCCCTCCAGGCCCCCTTCCTCCCTGTCTCCTAGAAGCTGCTTGCTTGGGCCTCCCCATTGTCTTGCTCGGGCCTCTTTGCCCAGCCCCAGAGAAGCAACATGGCAGAGCCTCTGTCTGCTGAGTTCCCTTTCCAGCTTCCTCCTTCTTTAGCCCACACCCCGAAGGAGTGGGGCCAGGTCTGCCCCAGACCTTGCCATTCCCAAGGCCTCAGAAACCCAGCCCTGGTTCTGTTGTTATCTCTGTGTGGAATTCAGTCCTTGCAGTATCCCTCTGAAGCGGAGACACCATCCCCCTCATTGTAAAGATGAATGTGTTAGATACTTTGGACACCACCTTAAGAGACTCTTGGCCAAACCTCTTTCTCTAGCTAGCACTGAGCTGACCTGTTCTGGGCAGGATTCAAGCTGACCTGGGGCTTCTTTACTATAGCTGAGTGGGACACCCAAGGAAACATGCCTGGCCCTCATGCATGAGTGGCCCAGAAATGTGGGGAACTAAGAGACCATGGGATCTCCCTTAACCACCACAGATCAGAGCCAGTGGATAAACGCTTCTCCCTTTTGTCCCCCAGCAGAGAGTTCTGAGACATTTCAGAAGGCTCTTTGGAAGGTCATGATCGCATTGACCTCCCAGACATCTGTAGCATTGGCCCACTTGGCTACACAACTTGTATTGGCTCTCCCTCATTCCCTGATTCAATATCCCTGTCCCTCCCTCCTACTCCCCGAGATCATATTCTTAAATAAACTACCTGCTGATAAGCCTTTGTCTCAGGTTCTTCTTGGGGGGACTCAGGCTAAAGACAACAAGGAACTAAGGATCAAGGAAGTTAAGTCACTTGTTCAAGATCACACAGCTTGTAAATGGCCAAAACTGATCTGTCTGATGAAGTAATAAATACACATTCAACATTGCTTGCCTGCTTGATCTCTCTCCCAACACAGCACCAAGGACCCGAACACAGAGGGTATGAATATGTGCAAAAAATTTTGTATTTAAATTTTAAGTGTACAAGTTACACTAGAATACATTTTCCATGTAAAAAAATGTAAAACATTACAGATAAGCTTACAGTCCCTTTGGCTGTCTCCCTCTCTGATCTCCAGTTCCTCCCAGAGGCAATCACTTTTCCTATGCATTTACAAATGAATTGGTATCGTTTTACATGCATCTGTTTATATACTCTAAATGTGTTCTGCAACATGCTTTTTTCACTTGTCAATTTGTCTTGGAGCTCTTTCCTCTTTACTGCAGTTTGTGTGTGGAGTATGAACAAGCCGTAATGTAGTCATCCCCCTACTAGTGAACACTTAGGCTGTCTCTAATCTTCACATTTTCTGTGCTACTAACATTGATGCAATGACGGGTTGACATTTTAAAACTTCAAATGATTGCCATCCACCTGTTTGACTTGTGTGCAAACCCTCCTCCCCTAGCCTGGCATAGCTACCTTCGAACCCACCTGTCTGCTGCAACTCTGAGAATCAGGACTTAGCAACACAGCCTGCTGGAGGATGCTGGCCCTGGGAGGAGAAGAGGCCAGACTCGGTGGTCAACACCTGCTGAAGCAGAATGCTCTGACTTTATGCGGAGGAATTCCCTGGGACACGTGGAAACTAATGCAGATTTTCAGATCCATCCTCCCCACCCCAGGTTCTGATTCCCTCTGTCCGGTGAGCAGCCTGGGGAGCTACATTTTTGCAAGCATGCACTACAGTTGCAATCCTGCTAGTCACCCTGTCCGCACTCTGGGAACCAATGCTCTGATGGGGGAGCCCTCCTGACCCTGGAGAGCCGAAGCAACAGCAAATTCCCACCCTGAACACAGGACCCAAAGAGTGGGAGAATTGCTGCTTGGAGCACAGCTGTAGAGGCACAGCCCCTCGGCCCCTTCCTTTCTCCCCCTCACACCATATCCCATACTTTCTATATAACTAGACATTGCACTGCGGAGCGAGAGCCTAGAAGTGCTTTGAAAAACACGTGTGGTATGGGAGACAAAGACAAGTATGGAAATATGTGAAAGGCAAGGTACACCTCCAGAATATATAGAGACAACTACTCCAAATCCATGATTTTAAAAATGGCCAAAAGAGCTAAGAAGACTCTTCACAAAAGAGGATATCCATATGGTCTACAAAGATATGGAAATGCATTCAACCTCATTCATCACCAGGGAAATGCATAATTCAAAAATGGAGATACCACTTCACTCCCACTATAATAGCTAAAATGAAGAAGACGGAAAAATCCAAGTGAGCGTGAGAATGTAAAGCAACTGAAATTGTCATACACAGCTGTTGGGAATGTAAATCGGTACAACCCCTTTGGAAAAATGCTTGGCGGTAGCTACAAAAGCTGACATACCCCAGGACCCAGCAATGCTACTCTGGGGTATACAGAAATGCATGCAACAAAGATTATACTAGAGTATTCATGGCAGTATGAGTCGTAATAGGTCCAAATTGCTAGCCAAATACATGACAACAGTAGAATAGACATCATAATTGTGGTACATGCATACAGTGGAATAATACATAGCCACCAGAGTGAACAAGTTATAACTACACATATAATTTTGATAAACTTCACAAATGTAATGCCAAGCCAAAGAAAGTAGACACAAGAAAGAACATACTGTTTGAATCCATTTATATGAAATGCAAAAACCAGAACAATTAGAAGGAAAAGAACAACTAAAACTAAGCAAGAATACTGGGGACCATTTTCTTTAGGTGAAAGGGAAGAGGTACTGATGGGTGTGGACACACAGGGACTTCTGCGGTACTGGTATTCCAGCAATGTTCTATTGATCTAGGTGCTGATAACAATGAGTTCAGTTTGTAAAACTGCAAGGAAAAAAAGGTGGCAAGTCCATACAGGCTCACACGGGAAGACTTCCACAACACACTATTAAGGAAAAAGAGCAAGTTTCAACAGAGTTTGTACAGTATGCTCCTGCTTGCATTTGATAAAAGACTCTACACAAAACTAAGTATTTTTGTATGTATAGTATATGAAAACCTTTTAAAAATCTGATTTTTTTCAAGGAAGAATATCCAAGTGTTACTTTTGTAGTCTAACTACAGATACCAGGGGTCACCACTGGACAGAAAAGGTTTAGGGGATAAACGAGAGTTCCCATCATTTATCTGTTAATATATTGCCTGAATTTTTTACAAACACCAATTTCTTATTTAATTTAAAATAAATACATTTTACAAATGAGAAATCAGGGTCTGGTATAATGAAGGTGAGAGAAGGAAATGAAGGAGGACGAGAGAGGTCAAAAGCAGAGTTCTTATCCTGAGGTCAATAAACTTGGGTGGGAAAAAAGTCATACCATTATTTTCACCAGCCTCTAACTGAAATATTGCATTTCCTTGCATTGTGAACGTGGGCAATGAACCACAGTAGCGTTAGCAATATCTGCAACTTTGTCACCAACAAAAAAAGTCATAGATATTTTTCTAACATCCTACAGCTATTGCAGATACCTTAAAATATAATTTATGAAGTTATAACAAATATTAGCTCATATCTTAGTATGTTTTCTGCTGTTATAACAGAATACCAGAGACTTGGTAGTTTATAATGAACAGAAATTTATTTGGCTGACAGTTCTAAAGGCTGTGAAGTCCAAGAGCATGGCACCAGCATCTGGCAAGGAGTTTGTTTTAGTGTCATTCCATGGCAGAAGACAAAGGGCAAGAGAGTGTGAAAGGCAAGAGCAAGAGGGGACTGAACTCACTTTTATAACAATCCACTCTCAAGATAACAGCATTAATCCCTCTTAAAGAGGGTCCCACCTCTCAACACTGTTGCACTGGGACTAAGTTTCCAACACATGCCTTTTGGGAAACACATGCAAACCATAGCAGATCCACTGCTAGGTTTTCTTCTTTAATGTTTTAAAAACACATTACTATAACACATTTTTTAATTTGTTTATTTTTTTAAAAATTGACAGATAACGTTGTATGTCTTTATCATGTACAACGTGATGTTTTAAAGTATATATACATTGTGGAATGGCTAATTAATCTGGCTAATTAACAAATGCATTTCTTCACATAGTTATCATTTTTGTTGTGAGAGCACTTAACATCCATTCTTTTTGTATTTTTCAAGAATACAATATATCATCATTAACTATAGTCACTGGTCTGTACAATAGATCTTTTGAATTTATTCCTCCTATCTAGCTGTGATTGTATATCCTTTAATCAACACTTTCCCCTCCCCATCCCTCCTAACTACCCCAACCTCTGTTAACCACCATTCTACTCTCTACCTCTACGAGATTAACATTTTTAGATTCCACGTATGCATGAGATCATGTGGTATTTGCCTTTCTGTGTCTGGCTTACTTTACTTAACATAATGTTCTCCAGGTTCATCCATGTTTTTGCAAATGACAGGATTTCCTTCTTTTTTATGGCTGAATACTATTCTATTGTGTTTGTGTGTCTGTATATGTGTGTGTGTGTGTGTGTGTATATGTATGTAGTAGTGTTGGCATATGTATTGATTTTCATCCATAGTTCTCATAGTCCTTGTTATAACGTTGGGACACTGTAGGCCTCAGGGAATAGAATCTCTCTTTCTGACCTTCCCCTATCCTCCTTTCACCTGCCCAAGGCAGGACTCTAATATGATTGTGTGTCAAAAGACCCTCATTCCAGAAAGGGTTTTGTCCCATGCCCTGGAGGAAAGAATGCTGCACAGAGAGACCAAGAATCTGAACAGACAGGCCTTGCTGGGTTTGGATCACGCACTTTTTGTCTGCTCACATTTCTACATGGTTGTCAATCACGCTTATATAATGAAGCCTCCATAAAAACCCAAGAGGACAGGGTTCAGAGAGCTTCTGGACAGCTGAACATGAGGAGGCTCCTGGTGGCTGGCGCCCCAGGGAGGGCATGGGAGCTCCACACTTCTTCCCCCATGCCTCGTCCTATGCATCTCTTCATCTGCACCCTTTGTAATATTCATTATAATAAACCAGTAAGCATGTTTTCCTGAGTTCTGGAGCTGCTCCAGCAGATTAATTGAACTCAAAGAGGGAGGGGGTCATGGGAACCCCAGCTTGAAGCCAGTTGGTCAGAAGCTCTGGAGGCCCAGACTTGCAACTGGTGTCTGGTGGAAAGGTGGGGAACATCTTGGGGACTGAGCCCTCACCCTGTGGGATCTGACACTATCTCCAGGTAGATAGTGTTGCAGTTGAATGAAAGGAGCCCAGCTGATGTCCGCTGCTTGGTGTGTGTGGAGAAACCGCACATTTGGTCACAGTTTTCTTCTGTGTTGATTGTTGCAGAGTTTAAAGGAAAGCACCATCTGAGGAGTGTTTTCCCAAAGTGTGTGTGTGTGCGTGTGTGTGTATGTGTGTGTGTGTGCATGTGTGTGTGTGTGTGCATTCCATTCATCTATTGACGGACATTTACATTGAGTCCATATTTTGGCTATTGTAAAATAGTGCTGCAATAAACATGGGAGTTCAGATAGTTCCTCAACATACTGATTTCATTTCCTTTACATACATATACCCAGTAGTGGGATTTATGGATGTTATATCATATTTTAAAATATGTTGATATCTGCATTTCAGTGTAATTGGTTTCCTTTGTGATCCAGTGTATTTTACGCTATGCGTTTAAGAGCATTATTCTGAAGGAAGCTCCACAGACTTCACCAGTCTGCGAAAGGCTCCATATCCCAAACAAGGTTATGGGGGAAGAAAGGGGTGCTCAGCCCAGCCCTGCCCCACATATCCTGGGACAAAAGCCCTGGACTGGGGGGATCCCTGGGAAGCCAAACCCCAGGACAGCTTGCCCTCTCCAGTGAGGATCCTCCTTTTGGGGACCCAAACAGGACTCTGGAAGGGATCAGGGAGGGTTTGGAGGCAGCCCCTGTGGGTTGGGACCCAGCCCTCCTCTGAAGAAAGGACAGGGACCCTGAGGCTCAAGGGGGCCCAGACCCCATTCAGGGCAGAGTGTGGGGTGAAGATCGAGGCCCCTGAAGCCAGCTGCCTGCCTACCTGTTGCCCTGCCTACCAAAGGTCTAGAAGCCTCTGGGACACCACGTGTCCTGGCCGTCATCATTCCCATGACCCCTGTGACAGTTTCTCCCAGACGCATCCCAAGCAACCTGCCCAGTCCAATTTGAGCACTGTGCAACAGTGACAGTCTCTCCCTCTCCCTCTGGGTAGCAAAATCTTTTGAGCCAGTTTGGACTTAAGGAAGAATTTCCTTACAACAAATACTGAGGGCAAGGGTTAAGGGGCGGAGGACAGCTGTAATGAGGACAGCCAAGGAGGTAAGGAAGCTCCTCTATCAACCTTCGAAACCCAGTGTGATGTGTCATTGTCTTGGGCTGGGAATGGTCTGGGTGTGGCCAGGTCTGAGACTGAAGACTGGGTGGACCCACTGATTCCCAGAACATCCTAGCAGAGGTCAGACCTCTCTTTGTTTAGGCAGGGCTGCCTAACTCTTGCCTGTCCAGAGAAATCGCAGCCTTGCTGTCTGAAGAAATAAGTTTCCTTCCACAGATTTGCTTCACTGATAAGGAAAAAAAACAACCTAAAAATAATGGAAATCCCGGCTGGGACTGACAATGGATATTGGGAGAACAATCAGAGGTGGACAGTACCGGGACCTCTCCCCCAGGGCCAAGCAATGGTGGCAATCCAGGGGGGCAACCCTTCAGAGACTCTGTACAAGGTGCCGGCTCCTCGTAGTTCCCCTAAGTGGCACTATCAACACCAGCCCACACTGTCCTTCTGTCCTCTGCCTACCCAAACTCCACCTGCCCTCCCAGGCCCAGCTTGATTTCCCAAAACCTTCTCCAACCCCACAGAGCCTGCACCCGACTCACGTATGCTGTAAGCCTGGGGGTGGGGGGCCTTCCCAGGGCTTGGACCACAGTGACTGTCTTAGTCCATTTTCTGTTGCTTTTAACAGAATACCTGGAACTGGGTAATTTATAAAGAAAAGGAATTTGTTGTTTACAATTACGGAGGCCGAGAAGTCCAAGGTCAAGGGGCTGCATCTGCTGAGGGTCTTCTTATTGGTGGGGACTCTGCACAGAGTCTCAAGGTGGGATAGGGCATCATGTGGCAAAGTGGCTAAGTGTGCTAGCTCAATCCTCTCTCCATATTCTTGTAAAGCCACTAGTCCCACTCCCATGATAACTCATTAATCCATTAATCCATTCATCCTTAAATGGATTAATCCATTCCCGAGGGCAGAGCACTCATGACCCAATCACATCTTAAGGCCTCACCTCTCAACACTACCACATTGGGGATTAAGTTTCAACACAAGTTTTGGAGGGGATGGACATTCCACCCATAGTAGTGACCTACATCTCTGAGGAGGCAGAGAGACCCCAAAGGATGTCTTAGCAGCCCCTTGATGAATCCAACACCTGACTAATGAGCTAACGTTGGAAGCCGCCAGACTTGATTCTGCCTTTTATGTGTCTCTTATTTGCATGCCTGTGACACGGCCCATGCTATTCTGGGTACTGGGGATAAAATGCAAATTAAGCAAAGTCCCTCTACTCGTGGAGCTGACATGCTGATGGGGGAGACAGGCAGAGACAGACAACAAACACGTAAACCAGTAAATAGACTGTGTCAGATGGTAGTAAGTACCATGGAGACAACTAGAGCTGGGAAAGTCGATGGGCCTGAAGGAAAGTGAAGGAGGGAGCCACGTGGATATCTAGGGGAAGAGCATTCCATTCAGGGGGAACAGCCAGTGCAAAGGCCCAGAGGCAAGGGCTCCTTAACATATTAAAGGCATAAGCACAATATGACCAAAAAAGAGAAAGGAGATGATAAGAAGGAATTAGGGGGCATGAAGGGGATCATGTAGGGCCTCGTAGCAAGGACTGTGGCTTTTGCTTAGAGTCAGGTGGGAGCCATTGGAGGGTTTCCAGTAGAGGAAGAACATGGTCTCAGCCTCTAAAGAGTTAATCTGGCTTCTGTGTTGAGAATCACCTAGAGCCAGAGAGGTTGCAGAAGAGAAACAAGCATGGAAGCTGGAGAGAAGGACACTGCAGTGGTCCAGGTGACAAGCGATGCTGGCCTGGACCAGGCTGGTAGCCATGGAGCGAATAAGTGGTCAGGTATTTTGAAGGCACATATGATGGGATTGCTGATAGCTTGGTTGAAGGCTATGAGCAAAGAGTGGACTTCAAGGTTTCTGGCCTGAACGACTAGTCCAGAAACAGTGAAATGGGGAGGACTGCAGAAGGAGCAGGTTTAGGGACACAGATAAGAAGTTCAATTTGGGATATGAATTGTAGCTTCAGGGGGACACTCACCTCATCTTTCTTGCTAGCCAAGGTCCATAGCTAACTCCGCAGGGAAGTTTTGCAGTGGGGCGGGACAGCAAATCGAAACCCTGGGTAAACATGATGCTTGATCACAGAAAGACTTGTACAAGAATGTTCACAGCTTTACTCACAAGAATCAAAAATTAAGCTGGGCAGGTACTGTGGCTCACATCTGTGATCCTAGCACCCTGGGAGGCGGAAGTGGGAGGATCGCTCTGAGGTCAGGAGTTCGAGACCTGCCTGAGCAAGAGCAAGACCCCATTTTTACCAAAAAAAAGAAAAATCAAAAACTAGAGACAACCCAAATGTCTATGAACAAGGGAATGGATAAACAAATTAGGGCATATCCACACAGTGAAATACTACTCAGCCGGAAAGAGGAACAAACCACTGACACATGCAGCAATTTGGATGAATCTCAAATGCACTATGCAAAGCAAAAGAAACCTCACACAAGAGTACAAACTGTATGGCTCTTCTTCTATTAATTTTAAGAACAGGACAAACTAAGCTAAGACCAGAGCAGTCATTTTCTCTGGGGAGGGAAAAGGGATTGACACCATGAAGGGAACAAAGGACCTTTCCAGGGTGATAGGAGTGCTCTGTATTTTAATCAGGGTGGTGGTGGTTGCGCAAGCCTCTCTCGGTCATGCGTCTCAAAGTCCTGAGTCTAGGATAAGGGCCACAGAGAAGGAGAGAAAGTTGAGAACACGACTACAGAGACACTGGTGCCAGCAGCTGCAGAACCCAGCCACATTTCTCCTGTGGTCAGTCCTTCCGCTCAATCCTGTAAGTTACCCTGTCATCTTCTAATAGATCCCTCTTCTGCCTAGGCCACTCAGAGTCGGTTTCTGTGGTTTGTGACCAAACATCCTGGTTGGTAAATGCCATGTGGGAAGAGTCCAGAGCTGAGTGTCAGAGAGATGTGGTTGGTATCCTAAGTCACTCTGGTTCACCAAGTCCTGGACAGCCAGGGTGAGGCGGTCTGTAATGAGCCCAGTTCACGAGGCAAAGACAATGGGCAGGGAGGGCCCTTGGAAGGGCAGGAGAGCTGTTGAGGGCAGCTCTGGGGCAAGCTTGCCTAGCCGGGGACCCCAGTTTTAGCACTCGAAGTGGGGGCTGAGACTGACCAGTCTTGCTGGATTTAGGGTCAGGGCAGGGAAGTTTATGGGATTGAACTGAACCCACAGAGTTAGATCCTCACAGCCTAGACTGAGCATTAGGCAAGAACAGCTTTCAAGAAACAAGAGGCCTAAGATCCTGCCTAGGGAATTTCTTCATTTTTTTGTTTTTTTGGATTTTTTTTTTCAAATTTTTTTTCCTTTCTTTTTTGTTTTTGTTTTTACTTCACATCACTGAAGGAAACGGCCTCGGGAATTTCTCCTGGGAACAAAACACAGCCTGGGCCTCAGGAAACCCTCAGCAAGAGGAGAACACTGACCCCAAGATGTGAGATGTGCCTTAGAGGTCATGGGTGCACGCATCTGTGCACACACACACACACACACAGCATAGCCTTCTCAAAGAGGAGTACAGGAAAATTCTCTCTGGAGTATGCAGATATAACTAGTGATGTCTGCCTTGAGCATTGGAATGAGTGAGCAGTAGCCTTACGTCCTTCACTGTGGCTCTAGAAGCAAATTAGGAGAAATGTGAGAGCCTGCCAGGGCAGGAGGAAGCCGAAGCCAGAGCTGGCTGTGGCGGTGAGGGAGGCTGCTGCAGAAGCCCAGGTCAGGCTGAAAGCTGCTGTCATGTGTTGGGTCAGACTGAGTGTCCAGCTGGGGTGAGGGAAGGAGGTTTGAGTGTATCTGCTAGCTAATGCTGTGTAACAAATCCCTCTGAAACTTGGTGGCTTAAAATAACAAGCATTTATTATTGTTCATGAGTTACAGGTCAGCTAGGCAGTTCTTCCTATATTGCCTGTGGTTACCCATGCGTGGGATAGATATCTTTGCTGATCTTGGCTGGGCTCTGGTACATGTTTGGGTACCTCTTGGCAGCTGGTTTAAGATGGTCTAGCTTGGAAGCTTGTCTCTGCTCCATATGATCTCTCATCCCCTGTGGCTACTTTGAGCTCTTGATGGCAGCATTCAAGAGACCAAGCAGAGGCAGGCAGGGCATCTTGGGGCCTAGGCTCAGAAAGGACTCAGTGTCACTTCTGCCACCTTCCATTGGCCAGAGCAAGTCGTAATTCCAGACCAGATTCAAGGGGCAGGAAAACAGACCCTACCTCTCGGTGGGAAGGGCTATGAGATCGCATTGTATGGAATGTCTACTCAGGGAGGGGTGGACAACTACGGCTATTTTTGCAATCAATCTGCTACACAGGGCAATGGCAATCCTGTCACAGAATCAGCCAAACCCTAGATTTTTGCACAAATCTTTAAACCACTCACTGATGGCTTTGAGGACAGCCTCTGGCCTGATTTTCCACAAGAGATCCCTCTTCACTGGAGTCTAGACTAGGGAAAAACATGGGGACACACCACGGGAGCCCTGGAGGCCCATTCTCACTCTGATTCTGAGCGGGTACCAGAAGGGAGGTTGAGGCAGGAAATTCAAAGCCAAGAGAAGGAGTGTGAGGCTGGACACACCCTTTCTGGTGACCAGGCCCCACCTGTGGGGAATGAGGAACAGAGCACAATTTTAGCTCCTCCCTTCTCCACTCCTCCCTTGTCAGCTTCTCCTGGGCACCCAGCTCTCAGCTATTCTAACTCACAGCACCCGGGCCTCCCTCCTGGCAGGACTCCAGGCTCCAAAACCACCCCGTTCCCACATTTCAACTTCTTCCAGTTTTTCACAGCAGGAAGGCAGTAACAGCAGGTGTGCCCGGGTAGGGACTGTGCCTCCTGGGCCCCTAGTGAGGGCAGAGTAAAACAGGGAAAGGCTACTCGCATTTTAAAGAGAACACTGGGAAAAGTTAGGCAGCTCTGATTTTTAACAGACATACTCGCTGGAATTCCTCAGGATTTGGGGACAGACATTGCAGCAGACACTGCTCTTCCTACTTCCAACTACTAGTATCTGTGGATTTTTTTTGGTCCAAGAGCTTTCTCTGGCCACCAGAGCCTATTCTGTCCATCTGTAACTAGGAGTTGACATCCTACCCCAGCCACCCTCCGTTGACTGACGGGTGCTGGCCTGTAAGCGCCCTACCTCCCTCACTCCTCCTCTTCCTGGCCCCACGTCCTCACTGTCCTGCTGGAGTGCCGGGATCACCTCACGCATGAGCTACGTACACTGGAATCCTTCTCGCAGGGTCCGCTCCTGGGCAGGGAAGCCTAGGAGTCCACCTTTGGTAAGGCCAGCCCTGCCAAGCTAGCAGGCCGCTGGAAGGCCTGCTCCAAGCCTGACCTCGTCTCAGTGGCTTAGGCCACCTGACATTGCTAGAGCCTTTGGGCTGCTCAGCCAGAAACCATCTCCATCTGCAGGCACTCAATCCAGAAGACACTCAAAAGGCGAACTTTCTGTCTTTTAAATCCCTTCTCATATACCATGATGGCTGTCAAGACCTCTTGCTGAGAAGACAGTGAGATGACACATAAATTCCACCTCCAGTGCCGTTTCTGATCAATTCATAGAAGCTATCTGGAGTCTCTGTCCAGGCCTGGGGCATGCAGATATAACTAGCAATGTCTGCCTCGAGCATTGGAGTGGGTGAGCAGCAGCCTCATGTCCGCCACTGTGGCTCTAGAAGAAAATTAGTTCCTTTGTGGCGAAGTTGGGTGAGTTTTTTGTTCACATTCTTATTTCACCCAGAAACAGCTCTTGCTGAGCTATTTTCTTCATCTGATTTGCCCCATCGCAGCCATCAAGTCTGTGCAATGAGCATGACCACCCATTTTGTGGATGAGAAAGCTGAGACTCGGGGATATTAAATGACTTTCACAGCATCACAGAATGTATAAGGATAGAACAGAGGTTTTTAACCAGGTCTATCTGACACCAAAGCCCCCACACCGTATCCTTTCATGGAGAAAGCAGCAGTGACGGTCTTTAACCAAAGGGAACAGCCCAACGTTCCTCTTTCTGTTGAGAGAAGCGGCCTTCTGCACACTGGTGCCCCGCCTTGCACTGTCTTCTCCAGCCAGGTGCAGTAAAAGGCTCTTTGGGGGCCAGCGAGGAGCCTTGTCCCACCCCACAGCCACCCCACAGTTCCTCTGCCAGGCCTGGGCCCCACCCTCACAGCCCAGACTCTCTTTCCCCGCCGGGGACCGCTTGCTCTCCCTCACTTGCAGTCCTGAACTGCTGCCTCTCAGAGAGGGCTGGAGGCCACCTGGCCAAGCTGGAGCTGAAATTCTAGTTAGAGCCTCTGTGACTGGGGCACTTCCAAACCTCCAAGTTCTGGAAAAACCCAGCAGAGGCCTTTCCAGGGTGGGGATGCAGCACTCCCACAGGCAGGGGCCTGCGAATGGGGCCTGGAGCCCGCTGGCCAGGCAACTGCCCACCCAGGCTTGGCTCAAGCTCTCCCAAAGGGCAGCTCAGGACTTACACCTTCTAGTACATTCTGGATCCCTGTTCCAGAATGCAGCGACTCCCAGCTCCGAGAAGCCTCTCTCACCCACAGGTGCAGCTGGCAACCTCCAGTCCCTGCCTGGGCAGAGGCTCCTGGAGGGCTGGAGCCGTGCTCTGCAGGAGGAGGCAGCGGCAAGGGGAAGCAGGCCAGGGAGGGAAGGACAAGCCCACAGAGACCTCCCGAAAGGCAGGACTCTCCCCTCTCCTCAGCTCCTGCCGGCTCAGCACCCGGCTCGGACAATGCGGGGGTCCAGCGGGGTGACTCTGAAGTTGCCAGACCTGGGTTTAAATTCCTCCTTCACAGGCATCTAAATCCCATTCCCTGGACTCAGGGCCTGAGGTGGGGATTGGTGGAATCCCACGTGACTTACTGAGGCAGGGACCTCAGGGAGAGAAGCAGGACGTGGCGGGGAAAGAAGTCCAGCGAGGACATGGTCTCAGCCCGGGTCTAGCCTCAGCCTGACCCACGGGGAGCTCTGGGGTGCGAGCGGTCCACAGAGCTGCTCCCTCGAGGTAAGCAGGCCCCGCTCTGTCCCTCGTCGGTCATTGTCCACCCCTGGAGGAGGGGGGGCTGAGGAGGGCAGAGGGGTGTACGTTCCTAGGTCTGGACAAGGACACTCCCATTGCCAAGGGACTGCTCCAGAGGGCTCAGATGCAAGCTGTCAGCCCCGGCCCGACAGAAGCTGGGGAGGGGCAGTGACAGCACCTGTCACGCTGGACAAGATTCAGTCGGCCCCTGTGAAACGAGCATAACACTGACCGTACAGGTGTGTCGGGAAGGTGCGTTCACCTGGGTTACGTCATTGCAGCACAAAGCACAAGGCCCCCATCGCAGGTAGGGCCTCAGTCACCACCAGTCCTATTGCTTGGCGAAGTCATTTTAGTAAGGAGGTTAATCTTACTTGTCAACTTGGCTGGACCACAGGGCCCAGATGTCTTGTCGAATATTATTCTGGGTGTTTCTGCGAGAGAGTTTTTGGATGAAATTAACATTTAAATCAGCGGATATTAGGCCGGGCGCTGTGGCTCACGCCTGTAATCCTAGCACTCTGGGAGGCCGAGGCGGGCGGATTGCTCAAGGTCAGGAGTTCAAAACCAGCCTGAGCAAGAGCGAGACCCCGTCTCTACTAAAAATAGAAAGAAATTAATTGG
>CAUYRT010026332.1:0-25083 GCA_963574885.1 Lepilemur ruficaudatus | reverse complement strand
TCTCTAATTTCTAAAATAAATTTCTCATACAGGCCTTCAGACCTTTTTAGAGCATGTACCAAATGATGTGCTTAATAGTACTGTTAAGCAATTCCCTTTAAAATAACTGGTTTATCTGTGGGTGATTTCAGATCAACCTATTCAGTACCTAATTTAAGAGTGGGGGGATAAGAAATGTTTGGGAGAAGAGCAAACAGGATGTTAGATAAATGACTGAATCCTGTTTGAGAGACAACTTCAAATCACCCAGGCTGGAGTGCAGTGGCACAATGATAGATCACTGCAGCCTTGAACTCCTGGGTTCAAGTTATCACCCTTTCTCAGCTTCATGAACAGTTATAACTACAGGAACATGCCACCACATCCAGCTAATTTTTTTCATTTTTTTAGAGACAGGGTCTTGTTATGTTGCTCAGGCCAGTCTCAAACTCCTGGCCTCAAGCAGTACTCCAACCTCAGTCTCCCGAGTTGTTGGGATTACAGTCGTGAGCCATTGTGCCTGCCTCTTCCTCAACCCATTTATTTCAAAAAATAGGATCATACTATACACATTACTCTACAATCTGCTTTTTTTCACTTAAAACAGAGAACACCCAGCTCATCAACATGACGTGTATTTAAAGTTAAAAAGGAAGGCACACATCTCATGGAAATAGTAGCCCTAAAGTATAATGGAAAACATTAATGGATGTGAATAACTGGAAGCTGAAATCAATTTTCTGCTTTTGTTTTATAACCAGAAAGGGCATTCCAAAAATAATTTAGAAAATAAAATTACATAGGGCTGAAACCCAGACATTTTGTCTGCTAAAAACTTATGAATGTTAACACTTGGCATTTTGTTAAAAGGGGGATTGTTTTATTTTTTGTGGCCACAACAAATCAGGTATCTGAATGCACGTAATGTTCTACTCTCCATCCTATTTTCAATTCATCTAAAAGTGAACTGTGCTTTTTAGAGCCAAAAAGAAAAATGATCAGCAACATTAGTTACAATATAATTGATTCCTCCTATCTCCATCTCAAAGACCAATGTTTAAAGTCTGTCTTTTATTTGATACCAGACCATGCTTTCAATTAAAGCTGGAGACTCGTCAGGCTTTCCCACCTGAAAGCAGAACTGCTACCCTTGGAGGGAATGTGACACCAGGCCCCACTGCCAAACCACACAATGCCACCTCCCTGCTCTGCAGCAGCATTTTCTACCTTTTCCATTGGGATCAGCACTTTATTTATTTATTTATTTTTGAGACAAGGTCTCACTCTGTTGCCCAGGCTAAAGTGCAGGGGTGTCATCATAGCTCACTGCAACCTCAAACTCCTGGGCTCAAGTGATCCTCCTGTCTCAGCCTCCTGACTAGCTGGGACTACAGGCGTGCAGCACCACTCGGGACTTATTTTTTTCTTTTCTTTTCTTTTTTGTTTTTTTTTAGAGACAGGGTCCCGCTATGTATGTTTCACAAGCTGGTCTTGAACTCCTGACCTCAAGCAATCCTTCCGCCTCAGTCACCCAAACTCCTAGGATTACAGGTGTGAGACACCACACCTGGCCTTGGATCAGCACTTATACCTCAGTTTAGTATCCAGTTATCAAATTAATATCCCCAAAGCAGTATTCACATGTCTCATGTTACCATCAACCTCCCCCAACCTCCAGCAATATGAATTGAGAAGGATGAAAAGTTCAATTCCTAGATTATAACCACTATTTCGTAAAGAAATCAATTATCCAAAGTTATCCTTGAAACATGATTGGTGCTATGGCCTGAATGTTTATGTCCCCCCAAAATTCTTATGTTGAAACATAGTCACCAATGTGCTGGTTTTAGGAGGTGGGGCCTTTGAGAGGAAAATAGGTCACAGAGGTGGCACCACATGATTGGAATTAGAGCCCTTACCAAAGAGGCCCCAGAGAGCTTCCCTCTTCCACCCTGTGAGGACACAGTGGGAAGACAAACATCTGTGAACCAGAAAGCAGGCCCTCACCAGACAACAAATCTGCAGCCCCTTCATCTTGGGCTTCCCAGCCTTCAGAACTGTGAGCAATAAATTTCCATTGTTCATAACCCACCCAGTTTATGGATTTTATGTTATAGCAGCTCAGACAAAGATAGTTGGCTGTCTACATAGGAAAGCTGCATGTGACATAAAATAATATAGCTTATCATTTTGTATAGAATTTTTAAAAATACGTTAGTTCTATAAAAGTTATAATTGATCCTACTTGTATCACTTTATCACGTGTCCTTTTACTTATTTATATTTCTTTCCCACATTGAAAGAAAAATATGAAGCATGTCCCTATAATCCAGTTCTCCATGCACATTTTAAAAAAGAGAAAGAGGAGTCAGATATGAGGCAGGATCCATTAAACCCCTGTATTTCCATCCAATCCATCCTGTTTCCTTCTCAGCTACAAGCATAGGGAACCAACGCCCCATTTCTTTGGTTTAGTTAACAACACACCTTTACCTCCAGAGATCCAAGTTTCTATGCTTTACGCAAACTCCTGAAAAGCTACACAGAAATGCATTTTTTATTCACATTTTATACATATTTAGAGAACTTGATAGTTAAACTAACATTGTGAAATCCCTTACAAAGAATTTTACAACAGGAAATTTCCTCCTATTATTGTAAATAGGTATTTATGCTTTCATTTTTGTATATGATATTATACTTTTGTATAGCAGGACATAACTAGTCCCAAATCTCCAGAGACCAAGCACATATTCTTATCTGGTAGTTTTTTCTGTCCCTACTAACTACAAATATCAAGAAGGTTCATATCTTTTTTTTAAATAGTTCACTGCCTTGCATTTTAATGAGTAGCTTCTCAATGATTAGACTTGGTTAATATTATGAAGGCATCCAAGAAGATGCCTCTGGATTTCAAAATTCCTTATGAACATATGTTCCTCAGAGGGCAGAAGCTAAAGCATTCCACTTGCTTTAGAATGTCCCCAATATCCGATACTCTGCACACAGCAGATACTCTATGAGCACCATTTGGAAAGCAGACTCACTTGCCTAATCAACATTACTTATGTGCCAAATGCTCAAAACTCTTTCTGAGGGTACAAATATTAATACTTCTGGACTCCAAGAAACAGAGAGAAAAATGGAAAGTCTGAGAAAGAAAAGCCAGCTCTCTGCCATAAAACACAAAGTCTAACACCCCAGATGAGCTTCGTGTATACTCACATATATTTCATTATGGTCAAAACGCTTCTTGAGGTTGTTGATGAAGGTCTCCTCGTTGAGAGGTTCTAAAAGAACCATGTCTCCAACGCCAATCATGTTGTCCAGAAGCGAGGTTTTCACCTCCATTTTGGCCATGGTCTCCCGCTGCAGGAGAGAAGGAAAGGGGTCAATTTAAATGAGCAAAATTATTTCGATGGATTCTTGGCACTACTGGAGAAATGAAACACTGGAAGCTCCAAACACTCCTCACCTGCCTCTCGAGATGTCAGAACCTCCCCTCCCTACGAACTACATCAGAAGCTGCTGACTTGGCTCCCCATTTGCCAACCTGCTGCCGCAAATGAAGCTCCTTCCCAGTCTCTCATCCCAAGCAAAGGCCACCTACAGAAAGAGCCACTAGAAAGCCATGATCTTTGTTTTCTTCTTTAAGCCATCCCTTCACCCTTCTCCCCAGCTGAGTGCCCAACCTTTGTCACAATAAATTAACATTTAAATCAAATTTCAAGTTCTCAGACTCATGTAATGCGAAAAGCACTCTAGCCGCGATGCATCACATATAATTTGGCAGATGAGGGAAGAAGGCTTAGGGATTAAGAGGGAAGTCAACCTGAGAAGGGTTTCAAAAATAACTACCTCAAACCAGCAATTTAAATTAAGCAAAGAAGTGGAATAGGAACTCTCTGCCCTGGGGTGGATGCCTGTATAGAGTCTATTTATAGAAACAGCTGCAGAAAGACACCAAGGCCTGCCTCACTACAGATAATAATAATTAAGCAGCCAATTTTTCTCTGTAATTAAACCTGCTTTACCATCTTTTCCAATATAAATTCGAAGAAAGTTTGTATGAGTTCTAATTTTTATACCTCTATCCCAACTTTATCATCCAATGGAGAGTAGCGGGCAAAACAAATGCTGGGTTAGAGGCAGTTGGTAAGAAGTGAAAATCCCTGACAACACAACTGTTGCAAACCAAACCGAAAAAGCGACACCAAGATTCATTTAGTCATTCAAGCACAGTTTTATTTTTTATCTTTTTAGCATTTAGGTATTATACTTTGGAGGATGTGATGACAGCCTCCTTCATTCTCAACGTAAAAACAAGACAGTAAGAAAATGGTACGGTGGTACTTCCATATCTTCCTAAAAGAAAATGGTACGGTGGTACTTCCACATCTTCCTAAAAATGGAATGGTTTCCCACCTGGTGACCACCATCTCCAACCTTGGTTTGGTTCACTTTGACATCTCAGTGAAATTAGTTGGTATATTTGCTCCACCAAAAGAATCAATTTGTTTTTTTTTCTCTGAAGGAGCTTGTTAACTCAACATTTCCATAAACCAACCATCAGTAGAACTCACATGGGGTTACAGGGAGAATGAAATGAGAACGTATGCAGAGCACTGGGGATACTTTTTGTTTGATACCTACTATGGGTGTATCTATCTTCTCCCTTCCAAGAACCCCCATGGGAATCCATGTGGTTCTGGAGAAGGCGATGCTACCCCATGCTCTAGGAATCAGCATGTGATCTAGGCTAAGTCAATCAGCACATTCCCACCTCCCAGCCACTGTAACTGATTCAAGGCTGGGCAAGTGACTGAGCTTGAGACTTTGGCTTGGAATATTAGCATGAAGGTCCTCTCTACCTCCGGATGGCGTGACTTGCAGACGTGACACTTGGAATTTCTGTGGCCAACTCTGCTTTCGTGACAGGGACTGGTCCAAAGAGGAAGAGTATATGTGGAGGAGGGCAGGGCAAGAAAATTACCTAGAATTATTAGTGCTGGAGCCCTGCTGACATCCCAGGCCTCTGGATCAAATTGCACTTGAAGCCCACACCCCATCTCTCAAGTTTTCAGTCATGTAAGCCAATTAGTTCTCTTTATTGTTTAAGCTGTTCGAGGTGGATTTTCTATTATTTGCAACAGAAAGCATCTTACTTAATAAAAAAGACAGGTATCAGGAAGTGGAGTGTTTTAAATACACCAAAAAGCAAAAACTGGTTGATCTAAGGCACAGGGTGGAGGGCAGGACTGACAAGACAATCATCGTTTCTATATAATAGTAAAACAACCGACTACACCACAGCCTGGTGCACCCTGAGACTTGGACTTTGGGTCTGCAACATTAGTGAATTTGAGAAAAGTTCATTTTGATGTTGAATAGTGGAATGACCATGCACTTCACACAGATGTCCTATTTTGTCTAGCCAGTACACATTCCCGCTCCCGTGTGCACCTGATCTCCCTTCCAGGGAGTCCCAGTTATATGTAATCCTGTGAGAGGTAGTACCCAATTTCTATTACAGAACCCAAAGGAGACAGATCTGTTCTCTCTCCACCCCAAGACAGACAGGAAGTGGGAACATGGCTTCTGTGCAGCCAATCACATCTTCCTGGGAGGTGACAGCAGCGGCAGCAGCACGAGGACCAGGTAGTCCTGCTGCCCAGCCCTAAGGCCCTTCCTTGCTTCCTTGTCTACCTCCCCAGCCTGCATATATCCTTCCAGGTCTTCCCACCTCAGCAATTCTGAGTCTCTATATCCTTCCTGCCTTGCCAGCAACAAAGATTCCTACCTGACACTAAGTACTGTGTCTAACATATAGTATCAGACTACTGTTACACGTTCATTGTTATGTAAAACCTAACCTGTTTCTCCTAAACTAGGCAGAGGCAATCTACAAAACACAATGGCTGCAGGAGCCTTCAGAGGAGCCTGGAAGCAGAGTCCTTCTATCTAAGGATGAGATTTAGGCCAGCCACCAGCCTACCAACTGGTGCCAGGCAACTCCATGGCTGTGCCAGCTCTTTCCAGCTGTTTATTTAGCCAAGAAAAACAAAATATATGATTGCAACTGTTTCTTCCCCTACCTATGCTCATCTCATGAACTTCCAAAATTACTATCTATATTTCAACATACACCACTTCATTTACTGGCATCTTCTGCAGGGTTAAACTGCTGTTTAAAATATTGAAAGCATCGTTTCAAAATTTCCTCAAAATCCAAGAGAATGCAACATAAACATCCTATGTCATCTCAAAATGGCCATCTAACATTTATATATGACTCTACCCAGTCACTAACCTTAAATTGCTAGCCATCTACCATGTCAACGTCATCTGTGGTTGGCAATGTCAAAGACCAACATTCCCCAAGCTGTTAGCCCCCCCACACAGAGACAGCTACACAAAACAGCATAGCCATGTGAAGTGCATGGTCATTCCACTATTCAATATCAAAATAACACTGAGAGGTTATTTCAAATTAATAATTAATTAATTTAATAATTTAATAATAACTAAGACAAGATGGAGGATAAACTGAAATAAATCTCACTTTATCTGGTGGTCCTCCATTGAATTCAAAGATCTCATAGTACCACAGATGAGAAAAAAACATATATTTTTAAGTTGAAATGCTTTTATTGTAGAATTTGAAAGAATACTCACAAGTCAGATCTGAGGTTCCAATGATTTTAATAAGAATTAATATCAAATCACTAACATAATTTTAAATTTGAAGGAACTTTTAAAGCCAAGCCAAAAGTCATGTGCAGGAAAACTTTGTGAAAGCAGTTACCTACTGCTTTAGTAATTGTAAATGACGACTTTTAAAACACATCTATTATAACATCATTAGCAATATACATCAGAGGGAGGCCTACAGGGAGTCTTCTTAGCATAGTAACAATTGTTTTTATCTGACTCCAGTTCCACTCATTAACCTCCCTGCATGGTGGTCATGTATGCATGACAGCACATTTTCTGGAGAATCAGTTCTTTGGTGTCAAGAATCACGCTTTATTCATCTTTATTTCCCTGAAAGCATAGCGCCCAGCCTCTTGCACATGGCAGCCATTCAGCGATATACAAAAGGAAAACAAGTATGCAAATTTACAACTGAGTCACACAACAATGCACGTTCTCACAGCTGCCAAGGGTTGGTTCCATCACAGCCGACCAGAAGGCAAAATAATGACTGTGGTTTCAAGCCACTTTGATCCATTCTCCCAAAAACATATTATCAACAAAGGACAGGAAACAGAATTGAGCCGCTTGGCTCCCAACGAGATCACTAATGCTTTTAAGAATAACATGAGAAACACATTTAAGTAAGAAAACGGGGCCAATGTGGCAAGATTTCATGAACAAAATAACTCTCAACAAATCCTGAAGGCAAAACAAAGGCAAAAAAGGGGGCCAAGCCTATATAGGATGTGGTTCAGTACCTAATATAATGAACTAAGTGACTGAGAAAAACTGGAATTCCCTTCCTAGGTCTTTTACAACAGCACCAAATCTCACGTCTCTGAGAGGGGTTAGATTAAATTTCCATTCAATTCAGTTCAACCAGCACTTACAGTACTGAGTCCTGTTGCGTTGCTGGCATCGTGTGAAGTGCCAAGTACATACTGAACATCATGGAACCTCCCCTCCCCACACCACCCCCCAGAAGCTCAAAGTCCAGTAGGAGAGGCAAAAAAAACAGGCCACTTTTGAAATTTCAAAACAACTTTTTAATGATTAAAAGTAATACATGTTCACTATAGAAAAAAATTAGAAAACACAGATGAGCACAAAGACTTAACCAAATTCTACACTCCTATGTTTTGGTCTAAATCCTTTTGAATTTATTAGCATCCTTTTGAAACCTGACTTTTATAACCAATGAATTGGCCATCACTTCTGCTTTTATAAATTTCGATATGTCATCTCAAAGTAGGAATGTGAAACAGACCCCTCGGAGCTGTGAAACTGTAGAGCTACACCAGTAGCGCCCCCATCACTTTTAAATTCAGCCAAACTGCATGGCCACCTGCCCCTTTGTTCTTACTTTCTCCCTTCTCCCAAATTGGCAACCCATGTTTATCAGCAGCCTGCCCACCAACCATCTCTACCCTTGGCTGTGTCTATCATCTCAATACACACCCAAACTTGTATCACCTACTACCTGACACCAAAATACCAAAAAACAGAACAAAACAAAATGAAACAACAACAAAACCTCTTATTCTTCCTAAATCCCCAAAATCACGACTGACCCAGGTTCTCATCTTCGGTTTCTCCCTGTTTCTTACTTCTTCTCTTCATTTCCAACCTGGCTCACTGATTCTATCTCCTTAATCACTCTCACTTCCATCCTTTCCCTCAACAGCCTTCTAAGTGGTCTCTCTGCCTTGTCTGGTACACACTGTCCAAGTCACCTTTTGAAATCACAATCTAATCAGGCATACCCTGTTTCAAATTCTTTAATAACTCCCTAGGGCTTTAAACCAATACTCCAATTCCTTGGCAGATCCTCAAAATAAATTAAACACAGAGTTACCATGTGACCCAGCAATTACACTCTGGGTATAGACCCCAAAGAAATGAAAAGCAGGAACCCATGTCCATTAGCAGCATTATTCACAATAGCCAAAAGGTAAAAGTAACCCAAGTGTTTGAGGAATAAATAGATAAACTAAATGTGGTACATATGCAAAATGGCACAGTATTCAGCCTTGTAAACGAAGGAAATTCTGACACATGCTACAACGTAGATGAACCTTGAAGACATTATGCTAAGTGAAACAAGCCAGTCACAAAAGGACAAATACTGTGTGATTCCAATTACATGAGGTACCCAGAATAGTCAAATTCATTGAGAAAGAAAGAAGAATGGTGGCTGGCACGGGCTAGGGAGCTGCTGTTTAATGGGTACAGAGTTTTAGTTTGGGATGACAAAAAAGTTCTAGAGATGGATGGTGGTAATGGTTGCACAAGAATGTGAATGTATTTAATGTCATTGAACTAACTGTACACTTAAAAAAGGTTAAAAATCGAAATTTTATGTTATAAATATTTTACCCCAATAAAAAAAAATTCCTTAGCAGAGAACACATGGCTCCCCAGCCTGACTGTTGCTTTCTCATCTCTCCCCTGAGAAGTCCCCCTACCCTAAGGCAAACTTCTCACAACACGCACAAGTGCCAAGGCCTCCAAGCACACCCTCAACCAGGCCACAGCGAACCGAGCTGCAGGTATACACCAGCTGAAACAATAGCGGCTTCCAAGGAAGCGGCTGGCATCAGGACACAGAGACTACAGGCAGCTGGCCGCACACACCAGAACAAGGGGTTCATGGAGATCCTGGGAACACGGTGTCATCCGGGGGAGCCTTGCCAGGCTCCTGCAGAGGAAGCCTGTCTAAAGAGAGGAATGAAGCACACTGACAGGCCACGTCGGGTAGACACAACAGCTGCTTTAGACGCTGAGAGTAGCTCTAGTTGCAGGCCCTCAGGAGGTTCAGCTGAGCTTCTAGTCTTAAATAAATCCCCCCAAATTAAACCAGTGAGAAGAGCCATTCATCATAGGCAGTGTGCTCTGAGCAAGCCAGCTGTATACACTGAATGCTTATGTCCCCCCAAAATTCATATGTTGAAGCCCTAGCCCCTAATATGATGATATTTGGAGGTGATATTTGGGAAATGATTAGGTTTAGATGAGATCAGGAGGGTGGAGCCCCCATGATGGGATCAGCGTCCTTATAAGAAAGAGGAGGAGGAACCAGAGCTAGCTCATTCTTTCTCTGCAATGTGTGGACACATCTAGAAGGCAGCCATCTGCAAACCAGGAAGAGGGCCCTCACCAGAAACTGAACCTGCCAGCCACCTGATCTTGGACTTCCCAGCCTCCAGAACTGCGAGAAATGAATGTTTGTTGCTTAAGCCACAGTCTATGGTATTTTGTTACAGCAGCCTGGTCAGACTATTATGCCAACAAACCTCCCTCACAACTGTTAGTCTGCTTGTCTGCTCCTCCCCTGCAGAAAGGAGGCTTGAGTTTTCACCGTGCCAAGGCCCCACTGCCTAGCAGAGTGGCTGACACACAGGGTCCTGGTGTGTAGAGTAAAAGAATGAATGCACATTATAGAGGCACAGCTCACTCTTCCGTCCAGGCCTGTTTCCATCATATCTACCCTTCCTGTCCTGGTCATAACTGGCAAAGGACAATCAGAGAGCCTCAGATGACACACCAAGAACGTCATCATGAAAGACTCAAGTTAGAAACCAAAGGACAAAACACTTTCTCAGTACTCAGTAACCTAAAGGGCAAGTGTAATAATAAAAACTGGATTCTTTAGACCACTTTACTCAAGTAGCACGACCTTCAAAAGAGAGGGAGCTGGTGGGCCACACAGAACCACATGGGGTACTTCGCAGGGTTCCCCAAAGTACAAGAGAAAGCAGGCCCTGACAGTCATTTGTGAAAAGGTCCAAGTGACGCTGATTTTCATTCCTACCAACACACTTGCTTGGAGAAATTTATATAAGGTGTGTCTATTCATGGCATTTGCTTCACAAATTATAGTCATCTCACTTTCCAATCCTTTATTCCACTGTTAAAGCCAACTATACATTGAGCCCCCCGCCTTCCTCTAAAGCTTTCTGCTAAAAATATCTAATGGATTGCTAGTAGGAGGGCTTTTGTTAGGATCTTGGATTAGGGAAGAAACAGGCACAACTACTGGGCAGTTTCCATACAGCATGTTGTTGCCTTGTGTTCAAACTCTGGATAATACAAAGGACATTAAATTAACAGGCAGTAAGGAAATCAAATAGATTTGAACAGGGAGTGAAAACAGACAAACAGATAAAACCAAGTGGAAGCCCATAATACCATAAAGCCTGACTCCAACTTTACAAAGCTCTATGAGTGAGAGGGGCAACTAATTCACCATTCTAGTTATCTAAGGGTTAACACCCCAGAGAGCACCTCTACATAAGCCACCAGGGGTCAAGGCCAAGGTTTCCTTCTGTCTGGGTAAGGAAAGGATGGCCTTACCAACAAAAGCCATCAACTAGGAGCTCAACTACTCCTGCCCTCCATCCCAGGCATAGGCCAGTTATTAAGAATTGAAAGACAGCACCTAGAACTTCACAATTCGTAAAGCGATGGGAAAAAAGTTTTTTCCAACTGTGGAAAGTAAGTATGACAAATATAGCATCTAGACTAATTAGAAGGATTTTTGAGTCAAAAATAACAGTGACTGCTATAACAACATGGAATGCTTTGGATTACTAACTACCAACTCTCTCTTCTGACCTATGAGCAAAATTTCGAAGCGCCGTTGTTTATGATTAAAGAGCAAGGACGCAGACCTCAGGATCCCAGGCGAAACCTCTTTTAACAGATGAAGCAGTGGCCCCAGGAGGTGTCGCACATCTGGTTTCTGGGAGAGCCAAGGTGAGGATGAAGCTTTCCTGACTGGTCCAAGAATGGTCTTTCACACCTATTATATTAAGCACACCCTTCAATCTAATTCCTAAGTTGCCAAACTCTTCACAACACCCCACGGTTTTTTAAAGAGAAGCTGCATGTCTGCATTACAGAAGGCTGTAGCAATAGTTTACCACAAAGGACCCTTTTGATCCACCCCAGTATGGTATAGCACAGGCTGTGGAACCACAGACCCGTCTCAAATCCAAGGGAATTCACCTCTGGAATTCAAATTTCTGCTCTAAAAACTCAGGGAAGACAACATCCATTCCACAGGATTGTTATGTGGACTGACTGAGTGCACACTCGCCAGATGAGTTCCTCCCTTCCCAAATTCCCACTTCTTCTGACCCTGAAGAGCTTACCGACTCTTCCGTCTTGTCTTCTGGGAAGTGTGTATCTAACCTAGAGAGTTGCCTCATTTGCAGTTGTCCTTCCATGGAATTCTAACCCCTGAGGAGGAACTGCAGCCAACATCACTGTCCCCTACAGTCATTGCCTGGATGAGGCTCTGCAGGTCAGGGCAGGGATGGCAGTCAAAGGGCAGGGAAACTTCAGAGCACTGCCATGCTCTGAAGGCCCTGCCTCCCTCTCCACCCCCTCACCTTGAACCCTGCACCTGCCACAACCCGAGAAGGTCCTGAATGGGTAGCAAGCAGCCCTGGCTTCAGGGGAGAACCTGGAGTCATGCTACGCAGCCCACACCATTACCAGAATTAATGAGCTAACGTCTGAAAAGAGCTCCGAGTTCCTGAGAGACAAGGTAGCCAAAAACTATAAACCACTGTTACATCCAGAAACACAAACTCAGCTGTACAGAGGAACGTGCTAATTATAACTCAAAGACTTTTCAATTTGTTCCCTCGAGACAGATAAAAAAAATTCCGAGAAGTCGAATGTGTTTGGATTGGCAAAGCTGAGACCCTGGAACCCCGAGGTGAATGTAAAACTGCTCAAATACAACTGGCACACCCCTATAGCTCTGATTTGTTCCTGGCGGGTGCACAGACGCCAAAGACTAGTGATTCTTAAATTGAATACAGCCACCAGGGGAAAACAAACTTCCCTTCCAAATGAATCAGCTTTATTAATCAGAGGGTCCCAATCTCATTCCATGTGCTAATATTCTCACCCAAGTCTTGCCCTTGCCCTCTCCCTCTGCTTACACGAGTTGTAGATTCATTCTTTCTGTTCCCTTTATACTTGATCACATCATGCCATAACCCAAGGTACTCCCTCACTGCAATTAAAAGTCCAGTGATTTGCACCTGGTAGGCACTCACACTGGGTTTCCTGAACCCATCAGTTTTGGAGGCCCTACCAGATCAGTTCTGGAAGACAAGCGGCTGAACAAGACACTCACATAAAATAGCCTGGAATACACTGGGGTGTGACTACATCCTTTTAAAAACATGGGCCTTCCCATCCTCGGACTCTTTTCAGTGACAGAGGGGAGAAATACACTGAATTTCATGCACTCTTCTTATTCCTGGGGTAAAGAAGCCAGTTACCCCTCAGGAAAACTGCAGTTTTGGCATCCTGCAACAGACCATAGACGTTAGAATGACTAGCACAGAGGATCTGGAAAAACACCCAGAAGATCCAAGTTGCAGCCCGGCTCTACAGTTAGCTCACAGTGAGACCTTGGGCAAAAGGTATACAACACATCATCTCCCTAAGATCCTGTCCCAGCTTCCATCACTGTTGACTCAACAAAAAAAGCTCCACTCTGGAAAGACTGAGTTCCTTCATTCTGGGGTGAGCATGAATCCCTGGTCTGGTTATAAAGAATGTTAAAAACCAAAAAGTCAGCAAATGCCAGCCTACAAAAATCTTTCTCAATGACATTTACTCAGAGGCAAAGCAGCTCTCTTTATTGTGACCTCACCATCAAAAAAAAAACTGTAGTAAGAGTATAACCACACACAGCACAAAAAGAGACACACAGAATGAAGTAGACAAGTGTGGTCATGGGGGCACACGTGAACCTGTTGTGTGTTTACCAGTAACTACACGCTCAGCCACAAAATCGCATCTGCTATTTTTAAAAATTCTTCTAGTTATGAAAGCAAAAAGGAATCTAAAGATTACAAATTAAGAAATCTACACATAAAGGAAGAGAAAATATGCATTACTCAGCAGTACAGCTTTGGTAATGCCTTTGTATTTGTGGTTAAAAAAAAAAAGTTTTTTAGAATAATAAAAATTCAGAAGCTTCTTCAAGCAGTTACCCACTAAAATAAATTCTGGTAAACAAAGGGAGAGAGATTTATACATTTACATTACGATTTCATGAATGTTTACTAGTTGAGAATTGATTAAACAAAAAGAGTTAAGATGTTCCAAAAAAGACACTGATAATGTAAATGGAGAAGGCAAAACTACTTTGTCATTTAAGAAGAATTTTTAAAGAAAATAACTAAATCACCACAGTGGATTATTTCACCTACAATGATGAAAATTAACAATCATAACAGAATTTGGAAGCATTTGGGGTCAATTTCTAGTTATTCTAACATTGGAAGCATTGCTTACTGTAAAAATCAAAGATATCATAATTTACATTTATAAATGTTAACTAAACTTGAGTAATCTGCTGATTTCCAAAAGCTCTGTAGGATACAGCAGTTATCTCATATATGTATTTAAGACACATACATACAAATGGCCCCCACATACATACTTTTTTCCCCTTGAATGTAGCACACACATTATTAACCTATAAAGCTATACGAAAATCCATTTTTAAAGTTAATTAGCTTGACCACATATAAAGCCAAACGACAAATTTTCCCAAGGGAAGTTCTGGTAAGAAATAAAATATACAACAGTGAACTACCCTGTAAAAGCCCGATTAAGGAAAGTTCACGTCCTTCTACAAGTAGTTTATCAAAAAAGGGCTTCAAAATACATTATAACATTATAAATCCTCAAATTAAAAGGCCTGGAAACTTAAAATTTACATTTCTGACCTTATGCTTATCTCTCAATAGGTAGGTAGGTAGATAGGTAGATAAAAAAACTACAGAGTTCTTTTTAAATGACATAAGGTCCCCCTAGTTTAGAAATTAAAACTGCTTACCAACTTTTCTTCTCCATTGTTTTTTCCACTGATCTAACTAGCACTTTAGCAGTCAGCTCATATGAAAGAGAGAGACAAACATTCGTTGTGACAGGGAGAACACACTAAGTACAACAAATATTTTGCACACAGATAAGAAGGGAAAAGTAGGTCAATGTCCTGTGGGTAGGAAGAAGCGGCCTCAGCTTCTATCCAGGACCGTATGATATGATTACCCACGCCGGACCTCTTCTGTTCACAATGTCCTGCTCTGACCCATGCTCCAAGCAGACACACAGCACTGGGCAGGCACCGAGGGAAGAAAGAATGAGAGACAGCTATTGCTTCCCCGGCATTTGCAGTCTGGTTAGAGAAAAAAAAATACTTAAGAGCAATATAACCAATAAAACAGGTGCTCCCACAGGGCAGCCGATTCACCTCAAAATGAGGACTATAGAGATTAACACATGTTTAGAAGTGGAGTTATTATCATGGCACAGAAAGATCACAGGACGGCTGATGAGGTGAAGCTTGACCTTGGCCTTGAAGGATGAGCAGGGTGTGATTAAGCAGAAAAGAACTTTAGAGCAAGAAGAATAAAACATACTCAGAGCACAGTGACTAGGCAGAAGTATAGGGTATAGGGCGCTGGTGAGCAAAGAAGCTGGGGTGGAAGGTGAGCTAAGGCTTAGACCAGGAGTCAGCCCTAAGGAGCTTACAGTTGTTGGAGTGGTGGCAACGGGTGTGAGGAGAGAGGGAAGCATCACACAGCCTATCTGATGTGTCTGTGCTGCAGCCATTACTGATGTCAATGCACCAAGACAGAAAACAAGTGGGACTGAGAGTCACTGGTGACAGTCTGATGGAAAATAAAATCAAGGACAGCCACTATATACAGATGACAGGAAGCCACCAAAACATTTTTGAGCAGGGATAGAGACAACAAATTTAAAGGAGGATTAAGCAGGGGACAGATAGTCTGAATTTGTTGTGAGAACGACTAGCTGCAGGGAGAAGGACTGCTCTGTGCCGCTGTTGAGCCTGTGCACTGCATAAAAGTGGGCCAGCCAAGGAGGAAAACAGGGACTGAAATCAAGTTGTGGTCCTGCGGGATTGTGTCTGCCCCAAAGGGAGCCTTCTTCTAATTGCATAATGGCCCTGCAAGCTAGCAGCAGGCAACCCACCTGGAGCGCAAATCCAGTAGCTCAGGAGTAAAAACTAAGGTGGTGCTAATGGAAATGAAACAAGAAGAGAAGTGCAGGAGAAATCACAGATGAATCCGTCATAAAAGGTGGGAAACTGACTTGATGGAGGGTGTGTGAGAGACAGGGGGGTTTAGAATAAAGTCGAGACCCTCTTATCCAAATGCATAAAGACTGGTGGGTTGATATTTTTTTAAGTCAGTTAAATTTGGAATTCATAAAAAAAGTTACATATATAAACACATTATTTTAAACTAAGACCTATAAAGTGCTGAAGCCTTTCATTTGAGCATATGTGCCCTGTAGTACTCAGTGCTCTTTCTTTTATAAACCAGCCTCAAGGCATCATCCTCCAGTTCCACTTTTCATAAAGAATAAAGCGTCACTGTGAAGACACCCAGGAAGCAACGTGTGGCAGACTGCACTACCCCTCACAAACGCCCACTACGGCTCTCTGCAGTTAGATCACACATCCCCGCGTTGCTGAATTCAGGCACACAGCCTTTCCTCTGCTGCAGGGACCCTCAGAGAGCGTCCCAAGCGGGGATAAGGACAGCATGGAGCTAAGGGCCCACCTGATCCCCAACAGACAGTGAGAACGTGGCTTATTGCTTTGAGCCAATAAGACTCTCGGGTTTTACAGTCACAACTTAACCCACCAATCCTGAATGACTGGAAATATTAATAAGAATAGTTTCATTTTTATGAACCTCCAAATCCTTTACCGTTATCTCGGCCACTCCCAAAATGGCTCCCAAATTCATGCATAGAAACTCACTTCTTATCAGGTGGTCTCCAAAGCATTCAAATGAATTTTCACAGAAACAATTCTTTTCGCACACATATTTAAAATCATTATATTAAACGACAATAATAAGCACAACTGGCATACACAGGCTTGGGAGTTAACACGGTAAAGTCTGGAAAAGCATACATCTCAGCTGGTGGGAACAGACACTCAAGAAAGAGCACACAGGGTAGCCTCTTTGAGAATTAGTGTTTTGGTATCAGCGGATATACTTTACAGAGGAAAAGAGAACTCCAGCTAATCCGGCAAGTCTGCAGTTCGATAAGAGCTTGTACTGTTTTCTAAGCCTGTAGTCTAGACCATTGTAAGAATGAATAGTACTATCATATTACCAGATTAGAAATCTGGTTGGCTTCTCAAAACTATATTCGACTACCATATTTATTCTGTCCAAAAATATAGTCATAAGTGCTTAGGTCAGTTAAGAAAGCACAAAAATAACTCTTCAAACCCACAACCAGACATAGAGTCAAGAGTACAGGGTCATATGTCATTCCATATCCCGGCTCTTAGAGATAGAAAGAATAAACTCGTAAGTTACTATTAAAAACTAAATGTGAGCTTCATACTGTAAAATTACATACTTCTTTAAAATTGTTAACACAGCTAAATGTTCTCCTTAAAGGGAATTTCACACCCTTTAAAGAACAAAGGCTCTCAGAAAAATGTGGGTGCTCCTATTCTAGGTAGCCATCCACGATTTATATACTTTTAGAAATCCGATATTCAGCTTCTTGAATATGATCTTCTATGTAGAAATGAGATTGATATATTCCAAAAGACTATTAAGGAAAACACTATGTAAACACATATATACCAGAAACCCCAAAACAGCCAACATCATGTAAACAAACACACACCAGAAACCCAAAACAACCAAACATAGTTTAAGTAACACATACTTACAAGTCAACCCCGACCCCTTCACCAATACGATGCATGTAAAGGCTCCCCACTCAGCAACAAATAACATAATGTTAACCTCTGTGGAGCTTTAATTCCAAAAGGGGGAAAAAAAAGCCTATCTGGAAAAAAACAGAGTAACAACATACCCTCCAAAATAATTATGCCCCCAGACTCTACTGGGAAAGCTACCCACCCAGTCCGCTTTTAACCAAAGTGGGCTCTTGGAAGGAAAGGAACCCCTGGCTGCCCACTTGCCACCTCAGCCACTCCTTACCTTACCTCCTGCCTCTGCTTGTCACACAACGATGTTCCCCAGAGCCTAGATGCCCATGATCCCTTCATCTGGACCCCAGGCCCTGGCTTTTCCCCAAGCTCCAGGCCTTGCATTTCAATGGTCTGCTGAACCTCCCTCAAGTGCCTGGATGCCAATGCCCCACATCTCAAACTGAACCCCTCACCAGCAGCCCTGACATCACGCCAGCCATTCCTGACATCACGCCAGCCAGGAACCCGAGGGTTACCCCAGACTCCAACTATCCCCTCCCTCCCATCCACCCGTGATTAAAGAGGGGTATACTGAAGAGTTCACAACCACCTTTGACCCAATCACCTCATTCTCAGTATCTATTGCCTGAAAATCATCCAAATACCGAAAAGGCTGCATGTACAAAAAGGGTCATCACGGTATAATTTATGACAGCAATGTAGCAGAAGCAACCCAAATGCCCAACAATAAAGGGATGTTTCAGAAAATGATGACACTCAATGGAATAATATACGACTATAAAATTTATTTCAAAAACTCTGCAGCAATATAGAAAATATATGTATTCTATGATTACAATCATATTTTAAAACATGCACATAAAAGGCTTGGAAAGGAGTATTTCAGAAATGACCACAGTTGATATTTTAGGGTGGTAGCCTCATGAGTGTCTTTTTTAACTCCATTTTCCAAACTTTCTGTAATGTTCTTAAAATGATTCTCTGCTACAAAATATCCAAAACAGAATTCTAGCGCCTTGGAGTTTTTGAGTGGCATGGTTTCAACACAGGCTTAGTTTCAGGATAAATGGGAAGTTTACCATAGAACTGATGTGTCCCTTCTTCAGCTGCCTCATTCCACATTCCGCTACATCTGTTGCAATACCAGTACAAAATCCCATAAAATAAAGTTTCCCCCTAAATCCTATTATACTTGTACCCCTCAGCATGAGATCCTCAAAATTGATTAATTCTTTCAAGAAATCCAACTGGACATATAAACAGCTGCACAACTGGGTTCCCAACATCTGCCTAGGTTATTAACTGTCCTAGTAAGAAAAGATCACCATGCACAAGCTGCTGCCAAGAGAGCAACTGTAAAGCTGGAGGCTAAATCAGAGAGAAGGTGAAGTCGACTATACATCAAATGTCTGACAGGCACACTGTCTGCCAAGTAAGACACGGCATCTTCTCCACCTGAGGAGTAGTCAGGTATTACGTCCCAGAGTCCATGAATACAAAACAGGTCACCTCTAAGAGCGTAAAATGGTACAAGTTTGCCTTAAAACTTTGGGCCGGGTGCAGCGGCTCATGCCTGTAATCCTAGCACTCTGGGAGGCCAAGGCAGGAGGATCGCTCAAGGTCAGGAGTTGGAAACCAGCCTGATCAAGAGTGAGACCCCGTCTCTACTAATAGTAGAAAGAAATTAATTGGCCAACTAAATATATATAGAAAAAATTAGCCGGGCATGGTGGCACATGCCTGTAGTCCCAGCTACTCGAGAGGCTGAGGGCAGAAGGATCGCTTGAGCCCAGGAGTTTGAGGTTGCTGTGAGCTATGATGACGCCACTGCACTCTGGCCCAGGCAACACAGTGAGACTCTGTCTCAAAAAAAAAAAAAAAAAAAAACTTTGCCTGTATCTTTGAGTTTGTTTTTTTTAAATTGGCAACAAACGCCAATTATTAAGGTTGAGCTGACAGGTTTACCATTATGTCTTCAACACTCATAACCTACCCTGAACACACCTAGGCTAACAGCATTATCCTCCCAACAACTTTATTCTCCTCCATGGCAGTAGTGCATATGAAATGAAGATAAAAGGTCATACCAACACCTATGTGGCACTGTGATAAAACCTAACAAGCAGCATATAGACCTTTCCAAAACTGCTGCCCTACTCTAAAGAGGTATACAGTCATGCACGGCATAACCACCTTTTTACACATGATTGTGGTCCTATACCATTATGCTGCTGCTGAAAAATTTCTATTGTCTAGTGACATCTTAACGTAATTACTTTTCTTTTTTTCCTCAAACTCCTGGGCTCAAGGGATCCTCCTGCTTCAGCCTCCCAAATAGCTGGGACTACAGATGCGTGCTGCCACGCCTGGCTAATTTTTCTATTTTTTGTAGAAATGGGGTTTCACTCTTGGTCAGGCTGGTCTCAAACTCCTGAGCTCAAGTGATCTTCTTGCCTCAGCCTCCCAGAGGGCTAGGATACAGGTGTGAGCCATCAAACCTGGCCTAATTTTCTTTCATAAATGTAGTGTTGCCTAAGTGTACAGTGTTTATAAAGTCTACAGTAGTGTAGAGTAATGTCCTCGGCCTCCACATTCACTCACCACTCTCTCACTGACTCACCCAGAGCAACTTCCAGTCCTGCGAGCACCACTCATGGTACATGTCCTACACAGCTGTGCCATTTTTCATTTTTTACACTGTATTTTTACTGTACTTTTCTATGTTTAGACACACAAATGCTTATCATTGTGTTATAGTTGCCTACAGTACTCAGTACAGTAACCTGCTCTATAGGTTGTAGCCTATAATAAGCAGTATTATACAGCCTAGGTGTGTAGCAGGCGCGGCCATCTAGGTTTGTGTAAGCACACTCTGTGATGTTCGCACGTCAAAATCGTCCACCGGCGCATTTCTCAGAACAAATCTCCGTCATTAAGTATGACTGTACGTTTCTAATTGTTTCTAAAAAGAATTCCTATGATGAATTCTTTGAAAAACAAATACTAAATTCTAGTTATACCCATTCTATACATCTAGATTTTACTGTAATTGTACTAGGCGTCCTTTAAGCAGAGAAAGAACTATCACATATATTTATGCTACATTCAAATTAGGCATTTGCAGTTGGAGATCAAAAACATTATAAATCGTGGAATAAGGTATGGAAAGGCATCACTTTACTTCCATCTATTTACATACCCTCAACCAGATTTTACATCCAACTTGCAACCCCATTGAAATCAGCAATATTTCTCAAGTCAACAGGTCCTTGGCTGATGCCAGGCAACACTGCTGTAACCAACTACCTTCCTTGAAATCTGTGTCAGGATTATTCTGAGATACTTACAGGATGCCACTGCTCA
This sequence comes from Lepilemur ruficaudatus, assembly GCA_963574885.1. Taxonomy (NCBI): domain Eukaryota; kingdom Metazoa; phylum Chordata; class Mammalia; order Primates; family Lepilemuridae; genus Lepilemur; species Lepilemur ruficaudatus. The sequence continues at coordinate 4,274 of CAUYRT010026332.1, read as the reverse complement.
GGAATAAATTCCCATAGATAAACAAGCTTTGCAGGAAAGCCCATTTCTCCACTCACAATTATACAAGAGGAGCAGAAAAGCTGGAAAGCTCATTGAACTTTTCATGAAAGTAATTAAAATCAACAGGCTTTTGAAGAAATCTGTCAGATTTGGCATGGTTTCTTTGTAAAAACGTATTTTTGTAATTTTCTAGAATTCTATTCTTCCAATTTGGAAAAGTTTAAAAATTTTGACACATATCAAAATGGTAGCAACACAAGAACCCTAAGCAAAACAGGTAAAAAAGAAAAAACTTTAACATCGCCTCAATCTTCCCTTCCTTTCAGCCACCCAATCCCCCAAGATTCCTGGTACTTTTAGGAGGCAACAGACCCGTCAGTTAGTTAATTAGTAAGTTAACTAATCAATTAATTCTAGGTATAAGTAAATAAAAGGCAACTTAATTTAGATTTTTGAGGCTATAAAGTTATATTTATCTATTTATGTGGTTAAAATTAAATAAAATTTATGCTTTATTTCGAATGAAGGAAGTGCGTGTATCATTTCTACATGACAGCAAATAAAAGAAGAAAGATGGGGGATTAAAAGGAGCAATTTTCAAGGGGAAGGGGAGTCAGAGGACACCAAAAGAGAGGCAGTGACAGATGGCCAGAGGCCCACTAAGGGAGCACCGGAAAAAACAAAAAGGGAAAACAAATACAGAAAAAGAAGCACTCAAAGAAGAAAGTGGGGCTTCACAGAGAACAACATTCTCGTTTTCTAACTTTCCCGGATACTTCTGCTGGAGACTTTTAAATACTGTTGCATTTCTATACCTATAAACACCAACAGAGAAGTATTCCACCTGCAAACTCCATCAGAGCAGGCCTCAGACACTGCCAACCTGACCTTTCTTTTTTAAATGTAATTTTATTATATCATTATTAGTACAGAGGTAACATAACCAGATTATAGATTTAGAAAATAAGAAGGGTAAAATTAAAAGTTACTGTTAACATTTTGGTTTCTTTCTTTGCCATCTTTCTGCCTACATATTTTCTGAAAGAATAATGGAATCCTGTGTCAAATCATAAAGTATATGCACCTCTGGGATTCAAAGAGATCTGAGTATCTGGTAGGGGGAGGGGGAGCCCAGGAATGGAAAGACTGAGTTGTAGTAACTGACAGCTACACTGGGTGCTTGCTCCATGCCTGACACTGTCCCAGGGACTGCACGTGTGTTAACTCTTTTACTCCTTATTACAACCAAAAGAAGGCAGCTCTATTATTACCCACATTTTACAGATGAAAAAATGGAGGCAGACATAGATTAAGCTATAAGCCCAAAGTTAAAGGCTACTAAATAGAAGAGTCAAGTTTCAAAACCAATATTTTCTCCAGAACCCAGCCCATATCCATTGCCCCACACAGCTTGTCACTACAGGGAGGACTCACCTCAAAGTAAGGCTCAGACACGTTGTCCCAGGTGCAAAGCCTTCATGACCAAAAAGAGCAGCAATTCTAGATGGAATAAGGTGTGTATAATTCAGCCTGATCCCTCCCTCCCACTTGTCATGCCTGAGCCCTCAGCGTGTTTGGAGAGGGTGGGGGAGGTGGAGGGGAGAGGGCTGAGACACTGGAAGAGCCATAGGTGATCCTGCTCAAGACCCCTCCCAGGAAGGGCAGAGGGGTCTTCTTCCAACCTGACCTCAGACAGCAATGACCCAATCCATTAGTGCAGAGCCCAGGAAGAAACTGCTGAGCAGGACACCCCAGTGTCCAGCAGACGCCAGTACTCAATGGCAATGGCGGCAGCAGTACTCCCAATGGGAGAGGGGGTGGGGCATGGGCAGTGGCCCCATTCAAGCCTCACCACAGAGGCAGCTCTCTCTTAATCCAGGCAGTTTCAGTGAGGGGAGAACATGGGGGAGAGAGAACATACTGAACAAAAATATCTTCATTTCATCAAAATTTACACATGATTAAGTACCACTATTATGATAATTTACTAAGAAGTAATAACTTGATTTAAGTCATTGATTACTAACATTCCCATCAATGTACCACTAAAAGCTGAGTCCCACCTCAGGGCTTCTGAGCCTCTTTTTCACTGTCTGGAAAGTCCTTCCACCCTACTCTTCCAATACCAACTCATCTTTCAGGCACCTGCGTCAATGTTTGTCTCCTCAGACAGGCTCTCCCTGGGCCCCAGTCTAAATTCCTCTCTCCCCACCTTTCTTTTTTTCACAGTCCCGTGTCCTTTTCCTTCACAGCATCTACCCCAATTCATAAATATGTATTTATCTGTGTCCATTTCTGCAGTATCTCTCTTCCCTCATACTCCATGAGGGCAGAAACCGCATCTGTTCTGTTCCCTACTAAAGACTCAGCCCCTACCACAATACGATGCCTGGAACCTACTAGGCACCCAAACATATATGAACAAATAAATGAATGCATTAAATAACTAAAATCCACCCCTTTCCTCCTTGTCAAAGTATTACATATAACTTTAAAATTAAAGTGAATTCTGATGTTTCCAATTCACTATTCTCTATTAGAAAAGCTGCCGGAATATAGGCTCCCACGGCAAACACAGATTTAGATGTAAACTTGATCAATCAAGAGCCATTCATAAATAAATGCAAAATCAATCCCTTTCTTGTACTCTAGCAACAGCAACCAGAAATGTACTAAATAATTCCATTCAGAATGGCCACAAAAGCCACCATGAGGTACCTTGGCACAAATTCAACAAAAGATGTGAAAGAGTTTTACTTTACATAAAATTACAAAATTTCACTGAAGGACATAAAAGGCCTAAATAAACAGATAGGTTTATCAGGTGTACAGATGGAAAGCTGTGAAACCATAAAGCTGTCAATTCTCCCTGAATTTCTATTCAAATGCAATGCAATTCCAATAACACAAAATTTAAGAAAAAAAATAAAACACACCCCCACGCACAAGCAACACACTGGGAGAACATATGCACAAGGTAACCTGTGGGGAAACAGAAGAATGGGATGTGAATGTGACGTATCAGCTGACACAAATATGGAAAACGGTATTTTGCATCAATTCCAATAATTTATGATAGGTGTGGAATATCACTTTCAGTATTTTATTGTGTTTCAAATATTTTCTCTTTTTTTAAGCTGTGAAATAGTAAATGATATAAGTTCAAAAGAGCAAGAGCATCTCGAATTCTGGGGAAAACGGATAAAGATGGGAACAAAGCTGGGTACAGAAAAGATGTGTCGGTATGACAGGTGGAGAGGGGACTCCAAAGTAAAGGAAAGGTCCAGGAGAACAAGGAGGTAAAAAAGCAAAAGACATGGCTCGCATAGAATACATATTCCCTTAGAAAGCCAGGCAGTGATGGATCTAAAAATGGTAAAATGAAGTGACTGTTGCAGCATGATCCAAAAACGATCCCCCTAAAAAATGGTACAATGGTAACGTAAGCTGGGACACGCCAATGCCATATCTTCCTCTTGGCAAATTCACAGTGCATAGTCACCAATAAAGGCCATGAGAAGTCCTTCTGCAAAAAAAAATTATTTAAAACGCTGTTTAATCCAGCAATTCCAACATGTACTTAGCCAAGGAACCCCTTTTTATACTAACATCTACTAACTTTATGAGTTTTTCGTTCCCCAACCTACTAACTTTTCCTGGAACAACCCACTTTAGGTAACGCTGCACCATAGTAACCCAGCATTTTAAACGTCTGAACCAGAACAGGAGCTTAAGGATTTGAAGAAAAAAGGCAAAAATAAGAGATAACAATAAACCAAACATGGCGACTAACTAGTTGAATATAAGGGTCACAGAAAATGGGAAGTAGGTGATGCTCCTGAAATCCCAAGTCAAGTTGGTGATGAAAATGCTATCAGCACAAACGGTGAAATCGAAAGGGGATAAACTATTAGGTAACAGGTCCTAAGCTTGGATTTAGATGGGTTTGGAGACACAGGGAGATATTTCCCTAGAAAGAAAATTAAGCAGCAGGTTAAAAGACTTAGGGTCTCCAGGTACAGTGGCTCACACCTGTAATCCTAGCACTCTGGGAGGTCAAGGCAGGCGGATCGCTCAAGGTCAGGAGTTCGAAACCAGCCTGAGCAAGAGTGAGACCCCGTCTCTACTATAAATAGAAAGAAATTAATTGGCCAACTAAAAATATATAGAAAAAAATTAGCCGGGCATGGTGGCACATGCCTGTAGTCCCAGCTACTCGGGAGGCTGAGGCAGAAGGATTGCTTGAGCCCAGGAGTTTGAGGTTGCTGTGAGCT
>CAUYRT010026331.1:0-12046 GCA_963574885.1 Lepilemur ruficaudatus | reverse complement strand
GCCTGTAATCCTAGCACTCTGGGAGGCCGAGGCGGGCGGATTGCTCAAGGTCAGGAGTTCGAAACCAGCCTGAGCAAGAGTGAGACCCCGTCTCTACTATAAATAGAAAGAAAGAAATTAATTGGCCAACTAAAGATATATATGTAGAAAAAATGAGCCGGGCATGGTGGCACATGCCTGTAGTCCCAGCTACTCGGGAGGCTGAGGCAGGAGGATTGCTTGAGCCCAGGAGTTTGAGGTTGCTGTGAGCTAAGCTGACGCCACGGAACTTACTCTAGCCCGGGGCAACAGAGTGAGACTCTGTCTCAAAAAAAAAAAAAAAAAAGGCTCCAAGACACTTCTCATTTGAGTTCCTGAGGACAAGTAACAGCTGACTGCTGCCTCCTTCTCTCAGCTGTGTGGGCCTCTCCTCCAGGCACCTGGGAAATTAGCGTTCTCTAGTCAGCAATCCCTCCTGTGAGGTCTGAATTCCAACTCTTTAGGGTCTCTTCTCAAAGAGTTAACATTCTAATAGTTTTCCGTTCTTTCTCCAAACCCTTGAGATTATAGTTATCTCCTGCACATACTGTCTTTGTGTTAAGTCGGTGCTCCCTTTGTGCTTTTTTAGTTCTCTCTTACCTGTATAACTAATTCTTTCATTAAATTCTCTCTGTTGTAGTACCAAGCATGGTTTTTGTTTTCCTAAATGGGTAATGGTTGATATACTGATACATTTCTCTCTGGCTATACAACCTTTATTATTCAGGTTGCCTAATCAATTGAATTGAATTCCAATTCAATATTCCAGCAATTACTACTAGTTCCTTTTTTCATTACCTTAAATACTGATTCCTTGCTTTCCTTCCAGAAACCTATTTCCAAGGAAAATCAAAATAGACTCATATAAGAACTTTTAAGCCTATTCTTTGTTCCTAAGAGAACCTGTAAATTAAGTATCGCTATTATGCCAAGACAAGTTGACTATAAGTTATCCCAGTCACACAATTTTCAATGATTTGTTTTAAAGTCCCCTGGCATATTATCTGCCTAATTATACAAAGTGGAATCTTTAAGCTTTTTATAACAATAATAACAACCATTGACATTTAAGGTAAACATTATGTGTCAAGTATCATGTTATGTAGGTAACATTTTTGTATTTAGTTCTTATATTAATCTATGAGATAGATATATTATTAATTTCTTTTATCTAGATAATGATTCTTAGCATAAATATAGTTAACACTCTTTTTCAAGGTTACATACATAATAAATATCAGAATCATCATTTAAAACCAAATATTTTGACTTTGGATGACTGATTTTTAATCACTATAGTGTATCTCTCTGTTGTGCACAATGCAGGTCTCCCTTCAGGATTATAGGATTTATTCTCCTAGCTGTTGGAAGGGCTGCTGGTTTATTGCCCCTTCTGGAAATTGCTCTGGATTTAAAAGAACTGCCTTGCTCAAGTTAAGTTATGCCCTTTCCCTTGGCAGTAGGTAGCTGGCATCATCGGACTCTTTAGCATGATGGGGACAAACTATGCAGGACTATACTAGTTTCAGAGCTCCCCATGATGTCAACTGAGACACTGAAGCCCAAATTATTCCTCTTTCCTGTCCTGCATCCTTCTCTTTTTCACACAATGATTGATCTAAAGACCTTCCTAATAATTGTATTTCACATTAATCTCTGTCTCAAAATATGCTTTCTAGGGAATGTTATTTGCAAAACTCAGGTAATTTAAATGAAATGAAAATTGTTTAACATAATTTCATAGAGAGAAAGCTTATGGATGAAGGGATGAAAACCTTACTGTTCACTTTAAATTGATTAATAATATTTGTTAAGTGCTAACTCTAAGAACTATGTATTTTCTTTATTATGACATGATAATAGCACATCTTCAAGTTTCAGATGAAGTAATTTGCATAAAGTTGCATACAGTGAGTTAAAGAGGTGGATTTGAACCAAGGTCTCTCAACTCCAAAATCTATTATATTTCCCATTTCATCCTCTGACTATAAATTAATTTGGTAAAGAAAGATGACCATCTGTTCATAAAAGTTAAGTCAAACACATTCAAAATTTAAACCCAAATGATTACTTGAATGCAGGTGAGTTTATTTGGCAATAATGTAAATATTTATATATGACCACTATAAAACAACAACAATAAATAAACAACAAATCAATTTAGGGCTTTTTATTTTGTTAACTTATTTTTCAGAAAGAAGCCAAACGAGTCAAAAAATCTAATTGTTAATTTCTAATTTAGCAATAGATTCTGTGATGAATTTAAGCTGTACAAATAAGTTACAGGTGTGAATAATTTCTCTAACATATTGAAATATAACAATGCAGTTTCACATTTTTTTTGTTCGTAAGTTGAGCTCTTAGTTTCCTTCCTTTTTCTGGATTTTAGTCATCACATTTGAGTGTAAGTGGTATTAGCCTTGTCCTCATTAGTAAACAGAGTTCTAGGCTAGAATTCTAAATGTAAGGACCCTAAATGATAGATGTCCTCTAAATGAACCTAAAGTCAGTGGCTGTTACCAATCCTGTAGCTCAGTCCAGTGGTAGAATTCTCGCCTGCCAAGTTCTGTAGCTCAAACACCTGATAGGATATGCACTGGGGAAGTTACTGTAGTTGTAAAAAATAGCATTTCCTGTTTATGCTCTGCTCTGCTACATCTTCACCTTCCTCCCATCCTACAGTGCTTAATTGTCTAGGGATCTCTGGGATGTGTTTAATTCATGTTAACTAGTATTATCATCATTCCCTTCATCTTTGAATTACGTAAACTGCTGACTTAACATGTATTAGAGCTATCCTCAGCTCTACTTCATAAAGAAATAGTTTAATTGGGAAAATTTATTCATTTCTCTAGGCTAGGATAATCAGTCCTCTATTTGGTCAATGACTAGACAGTAAAGAACTTTTTTAAAGTTTTTACTTTTTTAAAGTTTTAGTTTGTATTGAAGCTGATTTTTTGAATATTTTATTTGTTCTGTGTAAAAACGTGCATAAAATACGGATTGTTGCCTTTTGTCAAAGAAATAGTCCTCTTGAAAAGTAGGTATTAAAAGGTTGTAAATGGAAAAGTACATCTAAAAGATTCCATGCATGAATACAAAGCCTAGCTGAGTTGCCCTCGCCTATTCTAGATACATTGTATGTTTCTCAAAGGCAATTCATCACTACCATCATTTGTCATAAGCTTAAAGTGGAATTGATAGATCCATGCTATTATCTATGCTGATTTATCTGCACTACTATTCAGAATTCTAGCAAAGGATTTGACAGCAGAAAGTGTCATTCATTATTTCTACAAATACTCATGAAGAATTAAGTAAGATACCAAAAAGGAAGATGTAGCAAATATGAAGATGAAACAGATACAGGCACTTCTATTATTGTATTACAATACAATAAAACATTTTGGAGACATACATAGTAAAACTGCACAAATGCATATAATGAGAGGTGCTATATATTGAGTGGCATAGGAAATGTTCACCTCATATGCCACAGGAGTTCCTAGAAACTTGATCATGAATCCAATCTCCTTTTCTACAGATTAGAAAAAAGAGGATTGGAAAAAGATAGATTCCCTAAAAGCACTTAGTTAGTTAAACAAGTTTCCAAGTTATTTTAACACAACTAAAATCTAAGAATCAACTATTCTTTTTAATCTAGTAATAGATGTTTACAAATGATTAAAATTCCATGTACAGTATGTGATTATGAAGAAACTTCCTGTCCTCATATAAACGGATTCTGGGCTTACACTTTACTAATACCATCCCTCAGACATCTGACCTAAACTAAAAGTAACAGTTCTTCATTGATTTCTAAAGCTTCGGGGTATAATAGGAAGTAATTATTTCATAACTTTTTGGGAGGTTAAAAAGAAAACTAGTTATGAACAGTAGCATGGTGTATAAGAAAGAATTATAGATTATTTTCTGAGGTCTTGAGTTTAGCCATATACTATTGCATTATTGAATATATTATATTTAGGCTCTATTATTTTATATAATCTAAATAGCTTTTATAAACAGCCCCCAAATATTACAGCTAAGACAATAGACATACATTTCCTGTTCATAACACTCCAAGTATAGATTCCAGATCTGGGGTGAGATGGTGGTGGGGGCTGGAGGCTAGTGGGTGTGTGTGTGAACTGCTCTGTGAAGTTATTCAAGGACGAGTTACTCAAGGCTCAGTTTATGCAGTCTTTAATTTATAACTCCCAAGATAACACAAAGCACTGTCATTCCTGCATCACCTGAGGAGAAGAGAAAATGGAACACAGGTTTTAGAAACAGGTCTAGAAGTGGCAAAAACCCTTTGTTCATGTTTCAATGGCTAGAGCTCAGTTACGTGGGAATGTGTGGAAAATATAATCAAGCTACTAGTCCAAGTGAAATGGAAAAATGGATGCAACGCCAGCTAGCAAACAACCTGACACCAGACAGATATCCTTGTCACTCTTTTCCTCACGCTTAGAACCCATTCAGTCCCACCCAAAGCATGGCAACCTAAGCTTCCATTCAGTGTTTGCATCAAGCTCAAAGTTCAGAATCTGTGGTCTAAATGCAGCTTCCTATAATACAGTTTATAAATTCATAAGTGAATAAATGAATATCTCTCATTTCTGCAAACACACACACACACACACACACACACACTGGAGAACAAAAATGATATCTGCATTATGTATCCCCCATTTGGAAAAAGAGAAAAGCAGTGCAGTTTTTGTTGCATAAGAATGACAGAATACTTTTTTAAAAAATCATTTATGCATAATTAATTATGTATAAATAAATTGTACATACTTTTGGGATACAGATGATAGTTTGATACATGCATACAATGTGTAAAGATCAAATCAGAGTATTTAGGATATCCATCACCTCAAACATTTATTATTTCTTTGTGTTGGGAACATTTAAAATCTTCTCTTCTAGCTATAGAGTTAGCACTATGAAGACTTGTTTGTTGACGGTGGATCTGTTCCTACGGGTGAATTCCTTCATCTAACATTTTCCATTGCCCCCGGCTCCATCCTGTGGACAGTTCTTTCTTATCCATTAACCCTCATGGCCACAGCTCAATAGGATTATAGGGGGTATGTCCTCCATGACCATTGTGCATTTATAACAGCCCTGCTTTCTGTTGCTATAAGTCTGTGCCTCAAGGGTTATGTTTGGTTCACAAAGTCCAAAGCTCTCCCAGGCTCGTGATTTCTCTGATAATATAATTTCCAGTAAACCTTTAAAATTTTTGCCATACCACATTTCCTCTAATCTATACTTTCTTTGTATGTTACATCCCTATTTTATGTACCACTGTACTACCATTTATCAATATAAATGTTTATTTGACATTCATCGAAATACAATTTTTAGTCTTAGACATAGACATTTAATCCTGGGTCAGTGGTTTTCAAACTCTGTTATGTGTGAGAATTACCTTGAAGGCTTGTGAGAACATAGATTTCTATGTTTCTGATTGAGTAGGTCTGAGTAGAGCCTGAGGATTTTCGTTTCTAGGAAGCTTCAGGTGATACTTACCTACATAGGAGGACAGGTACCAGGCTTTCAGGACCATTGTTATTGTCATTCCTGTGCCCATGTAGAAATACAGATTATAAACAAACAAATAGGTTAAAGTCTCCTAAATCTGCCTTCAGATTTATACAGTTCAACTTTTATACCTACTTCTCAACTCAGAGCCATTAATGGAAAAGTTTTTCAAACAATTACATCTTCTATGTCATCAGGAACATTGGAGAGAAAATATATTATATAAAGTAATCAAAAGTCATTGCTGCTAGATTCTTATGTTGGCTGCGTTTGAGTACAGCTAGCCTACTTCTCCCACTTTAAGAGTATTTATTCACCACCTTGCCCTACTCATAACAAAACAAAATAAACAAACAAACAAAACTTTCCTGGAGTTAAAAGAATGTTCCACTGTTTACTTCCAGATTATTTCAGTGATTGTAATATTGTAACAATTTTATGATGAATCTCAATTTCAGAGACATTAAAATATGAGGGGGGGGAGAGAATCTTAGAATCGTGAATATGATACTTGGCTCCAAGACATTTCTTGTATTAGTAACCACATTCCAAATCCTTTGCTATATAATTCTTAAATCTGCTTTATTACCTGCTATGGTCTGAATGTTTGTGTCCTTCTGTAACTCTTATGTTAAAACCATCACTAGTGTGATGACGTTAGGAGGTAGAGCCATTGGGAGGTAATTATTAATAGAACACGAGCACAGAGCCTTCATGAATAGTATTAGTGACCTTATAAAAGAGAATGCAGGGAGCTGTCTTGTCTCCTCTACAATGGAAAGATCACAGAAAGAAGCTGCCATATATGAACCTGAAAGTGGTCCCTAAACAGAAACTAAATTCACCTGTGCCTTGATCTTGGCATTCCTAGTCACCAGACCTCTGAGAAATAAATTACGGTTGCTTAAAATCTACCTAGTTATGGTATTTTTTATAGCAGCCCAAATGGATTAAGAAATTCCCTCACCTACCCAATTTAATATTAGCTATGTGATGCTATCTGAAGTGATAAACTTCTTAGGGAGCAACACCCTTAATTTAGTTTTTACAACAATGATGAGTTGGTCTTAATTGAGAAGTCTCGAGCCTTTGTCTTTCTAAGCACATTTTAAAACAACCTCCTACTGTTTATGATCCAGAAGCACTGGGATTTTCCAATATTGTTAGTCCCTTAATCTTTACTTCAAAATCAGTTCATTTTTTCAGGATCTTTTATTTTTCTGCAATAACTTTTTAAAAGCAGCAATAACTGTAAACAGAAATTGATACTGTAGCATTTTCCAACTCCTTAGCCACTACCAGAGTAGTGGGCCCATTATCTGTCTTCCAAGTTATAACAGGTAAGAGTTTATCAAATGTTTTGCCACAATATAACATAGATCTCCATTTTTTTCAATTTTCCATATGTATTCCCTTGATTTCAACCTCTAAACTGCTAATTCAATGTTACATATTTTAGTTATTTGTCAGAGCATCAAGTCACTATAGGGTACTAATAGGTTTATTGGAGTGCTCTGAACTGTGTTTGAAAATCAACTCAAATGATGGCTTGATACAATAAATGTCTGTCCTCTGCCTACAAAGAGTAAAGGCAATTTTAGTTTGGTTGGCCTGGGTAAAAGATAGAGGGTGGAATGATGGGCCTTGCTTCACAGTAACTAAGAGATCAGATGATGGAGACTCTACTGTCTCTAATATGTAGGTTAGTCTGCCATGCTGGGCATTGCCATCCCAGTAAGCTGGAGAAAGATAAGAATATGGAGACACAGGCATGGGGGGTTTCATGAAATTTGCACACATCATTTCCACTCATATTCCTTGCTTAAAACTCAGTAAAGTCAGATTATAATAAAGACTGAGGTGAAGTCTAACTGTGTGCCTAAGGAGAAAAGGGAGAACAGAATTCAATGGATAGCCATGAGCATTTACAAAGTAATACAATCTTGATGTCCATTACTTGAGCCTGAAATTTTAAAAAAAATGAGGATAATTATCCCCATGTAACTTTTGTATTTATGAGAATTAAAAATGATGATATGTCTAAGAGTTTCTTGTAAACTAGGAAACACAAATGTTAGATATTATCATATAATGACCATACCACGTGTAGTACAAATTTTACATTATTAAACTATATATTGCATATCACATTTTATTGTTTTACATAATCTATCATATCTTTATTAAAATTTTGATTATATCATTCCTAAATAAAAATTACCTCTGAAGTCTTCCATAAAATATCTGTTTCACATACCTACAACATATAATAGTTTTGGTCAAGGACACTTTCAGAAATGGATGAAATTCATTATTTCCATTTGTACAGAAAATATGTCAAAACAAATAAACATCAACATTTGCAACATTTCCATATTATTGCATTGGAACTTGATTTTCTTCACAGAAAATTTTAAAAACAGTTTAACAAAATTCATGTTTCTTTCACATACATTTTTTCTTGTAAAAATTAATGGACTAATTTTTAAAACAGTTAAAAGAAAATAAAAAATTAGACCATTATTCTCTACAGAAGAGTTTGTAATTAAAATTTGCCATAGCTGTTTAAATTGAGGACTAGTCCTTAACATGGCAAAGCACAAGTCATTCTTTGACATTTGGATAATTTAACTTTTAAATTTTTTCCAGAAATTACTAAAATGAAGACTCACAGAGCTATGCAGTTGAAAATAACAATTAGAGCTCCACTAGTTTGTTTGGTAGATGTGTGCTCTTTTTTCAAGGAACATACACATTCTCTGAGAATCTTAAATAGAGCCCTCAACTCTTTTATTTATTTATTTGCTTAAATCAATGAGGTTATCTCTGATAAGTTTTGAAAATTTTTTCTCTATCTCTACCAACAATATATACAATTTACACAACTGTTTTTTTGTTTTTTAAGTTTGCCAGAATAGAAGCTACACAAGAGTTCTATAGTGTTCCCACATCTGCTAATTTCTGCTTGCAGAGAAATGAACGAGAATTTGTCTTTCTCAAATAGAGCCAGCAAAGCACTTCCTTCAACAAAGAAACTTTTCAGACTAATTGGCCTTTCTTTCTGAATGGCAGCACTCAGCAAAAGTGATTCTAAGGCTTCAAATTAAAAGATATACCTCATTTGTATAAATAAAAATAGATTTTAATTATGTTTGAATGTCATATTCTATTTGATATGTTTATTCTCAAAAGATGAAATATCTATGCAAAAGTTGAATCAAGAAAGCTCTAACAGAAACCTAAAATTGAGCAATCATCTATATAATTGATGACTACCTATTCTGCTCACATTTCTTAACAAAACCTCTTGAGACAGCATGGTTCAAAGTCTCAGATAAGAAGAAGTAGAAAATAATTTGTTCATTCAGCATTTTTGGAAGAGTCTTTGAAACCAATTAATAAGCCATGTAAAAAAACAATGAATTACAGTCATGTGCAAAGTTTATTTTAATTTAAACAACAAAATTCTGGTATTCCCAAGCAATAGAGGCATTCAAACCTTGCAGAGAATATCAGGGTTTACCTTCCCACCGAAATTTTTTGAGATAAAACTATTTTCCTATTTTTAAGGCAAAGATATCCTTTAATGTTTTCATAAATAGCTGTATAAATTAGGATTTTCTATTTCAGGTGATTAAGTGTATCTAAAACAAACCAAAAATCTAAGTCTGACTGCAATATCAGACATCAATGATTACATCTAGTTGTTCATTAATGGCAAATCTAGTAGCTGCCAGGAACGACTTCAAACTATTAAAATAAATGTTATCTATTTTTCAGTGAACAATATCATTAAGTCATTGCTTCAAAGACTCTTACTTTTCTGTAATACGAAACAAATCCATATGTTCAAAAGTTTTTTTTTTTCCTCCCAGTAAAGTAAATCAATGTTTTCCTTTACTTAGCAATGTAAAAACAATTTGTAAGACACTTTTGTTCGAGGCTTTTATGCTGGTCACAAATTCAAAATTATTTTTTAAGTACTAACATTTAGCAATAATGTAATGTGTTTATGATGCTTTTTTATCATTGATGCAATTTTGATATAGACAGTCATTAGTTGATTTTTCTGCTCATATTAGAAAGAACTTTGCCATACAAGAATGAGCCTTTTATGTCTCAGTAGTATCTGTAAAGGAAATAAAAGTCTAAGGAAACCTTTTTGATTTGTATTTTTAATATTTTTATTCTTATGTGAGATACTGGTATAAGAAACAGCAGATATGCACAATCCCAATAAAGTATTTCATTTTTTTCTCCTTCTCTTAGTAAGAAACTATTCTGAGGACAATATATATCCTATGCCACTATGAAATAGCCTGAGGTAAAATAATGTCACAATCTGACATACATGTATTTTAACTCAGAAAATTATCAAAAAAGGAGAGAAAAAAGTTGTTTTTTGTGAGGTAGAGATAAAAAACTCATATGAATAGAAATTTTATAATTTGTACTCCAGAAAATATCAAAATCATAAACTTTGAGGATTCATGCTTTTTTAGGAATATTAAGATATTTCTTTAAAATAGTAAGATAAAATTTAACAGTAGAACTCTTACATACTTAAAAATTATATATGTATTTCATTTTTCATTTTAATGAATAATTAATGTTCCTAGCTTTATATTTATCAAAAGTATAGACATTAAATAAAGATAACGTTTGAGAATATGATTAGGCACTCATGATTTCTCAGAATAACAATTACCCTACCAATTTAAAAAAGTGCTTCAATCAAATACTTTGTTGCTGCTTTATCAGCCTTTACTTTTACACGTGGCCTTTCTTCCATTGCTAATGTGCTTTTGGCAAATATGTACAAATGATTTTCTTTAATGGTATGAGTATTGGGATTTTAATATTCTAAAATTAGTTTAAGAATTTCCTTTACAGACTAATATTATACTTCTACTTAGAGAAAAAAAATCTTCTCTAGGATTTAGAAACATAGCTTATCTTGAATCCTTTACATATTATAGAAAGTAATGAATGTAGGCATGCTGCTAGTTATAAATCAACATCTTTTGATTTTAATTTATTTGATCAAACATTTATTCCATCAACCCATGGACAGGGACCATTTCTTTCATCATTAGCAGTATAGTGTTAGAACCACTATATTTACGAAATATGTATTTAGTGAGTACATTTATTTTATCTTATTTCAACTACTTTGCCGTTACTTTATTTGTCATCCCTGTGTCTTGAATACTTTATGACTATTACATTTTCTAAGATGATAACTTTATAGCTAATTTTCAAATTAAGATAAATGATAGCTGTAAGTTTATGTATGTTGTTATTGTTACTTATTCAAATCATAGACTTGCTATGCATGAAGCAGCTGCATTATAATGGAAAGAATATATGGTTTGGAGCTAAAGAGCTTGGGCCTAAATCTTATCTATTTCCTTACTAATTCCTGTGGCTATTATATCAGAAAAACTAATGAACCATGATGTCAGCTAAAGTTAAAATTCTTTTTTTTCCACTTATGATTTATAATGACTGTGGAGATATTTATAAACTCTAAAATTTTCACTTTCTCGGTCTTCAAATGGGGAATAAGATTCATATTACAGTGAAAGTACGTTTAGATAGATATAAAGGAACTACCAAACACTGGAAACACAGTGAGCTCTCAATAGGTGCTTCTTACATTATTTAACTCTGTTCTTTCAAGTCCTTTTTGAATCTCTACAAAGCATAGATTATGAAATCTTTGAAATTTGGGAGACTGTTAAATTCTGTGAAACTACTAGAATTGCAATATATTTTTGTAGAATGTAAATATTTTCTTTTTTGTTTTAAAGGACATTTTTCAGAAAAAATTAACATGTCTTATTTATGTAAAAATAATTTATGCATGAATTTTAATAGACGTTTATTGAATATTGATCATGTGCCATTCATGATATTAAGTAGAGATAAGACAGATACTATCTGCTATGATTCATGAATCTTCTAACTGGGTACACATATAAATGGCAAGTGAAAAATGGAAAATAAAGAAATTACAATCAAATTGTGATATGCTATAAAATTAAGTAAAAGAAGAAAGAGATTAAAAACTGAGGGGATCAAAGATTGTGCTGCATTATGAATAGAGAGCCTTCAAAATATTCATATTTAGAAACTGTGCTTGAAATAGGACAAGCCAATGATGCAAAGAGTGAAGCAGAGAGCATTCTGTGCAGAAGGAACAAAATATAAAGAAGCCATCAAGTGAAAAAAAGTTTAGAGTTTGACATGTTTAAGGAATTGAAAGAGTATCAGTGTGGCTGTTTAAAATGCCAAATAAGATTAAAGACACAATGACTGATTAACACTATGTGGCTCAAATGGTGGTGGTGTTCACTAGGGATTCAGGGGGTGGAGGGTAGACCCACGTCTGAGCGATGTGGTGGGCACTGTGGAGGTGAGGGACATGCTTGAAAAGTAGTTGGGGAAGGGAATTAGGGGTCTCAATAGA
>CAUYRT010026330.1:0-21677 GCA_963574885.1 Lepilemur ruficaudatus | reverse complement strand
AGGTCTCTCCAACCGCCCAGGAGCCCACTAGCAGTCCAAGATGCAAGGGAGGGGAAAGTTAGCCGCTCCACCTACCCTTGTCGCTGGTCTCCAAGCTTCCCGTGGGCTTTCTCCTTCCAGTTCTCCTCCGCAACCTCCTCCCGTGGAGTCTCTCGTGGTCTCAGGTATCCCTCCTTCTGACCCTCGTCCGATGTCTGCTTGTCTGCTTGCTTGTTTCTTCCGCTTTCTTCTAAAATCTGTCTTTTTTGCAGAGACACTCTGGCTGGCGGCTTTACTCGTCCGCCATCTTTTCGACATTCACAAGGACTTTAAAATAACCATTTTTTCCTTTTCTCTGCTGATTTCTATTCCTTATGATTTCCTTTTTTCTATTTACTTTGAATTTACTACTCTGCTCTTTTTTCTAGCTTCTTAAAGTAGAAATTAAGATTATTGGTTAAAGTCCAAGCGAGGTAGCTCACACCTGTAATCCCAGCATTTTGGGAGGTCAAGGCAGGAGGATCGCTTGGGCCCAGGAGTTAGAGACCAGCCTGAGCAACATAGTAAGAACTTGTCTCTACAAAATTTAAAAATTAGCCAGGCTCGGTGGCATGCACCTGTGGTCCCAGCTACTCAGGAGGCTGAGGCAGGAGGATCACATGGCCCCAGGAATCCAGTTGTGATCGTGCCACTGCACTCCAACCCTGGCGATAGAGGGAGACCCTGTCTCTTAAAAAAGAAAGAAGAGGATTGATTGAAAACCATTCTTATTTTTTATCATAACCACTTAAAGTTATAAATCTTCCTCTAAGCCCTGCTTTAGCTGCATCCCACAGATTTTGATATGTTGTATTTACATTTTCATTAAGTTGAAAATATTTTCTAATTTCCTGTAATTTTCTTCTTTGATCCATGGATTATTTCAAAGTATGCCATTTGATTTCCAAGTATTTAGGACTATCTTATTGTTAATGATTTCTGATTTACTTCGACTCTGATCCAACACACTCTGTGATTGAAATTTACTATACTTTTGAAATTTCAGTATTTTTGTAACACTGGAAGAACAAGACAAATTCAGTAAGAATATTGTGATATGTTATAACACCATAACCTGTACAAAGGTTCAGTGTCTTCTGTCCTGACAGAATGGTATTAAAATCTCCAGTTATGATTGTGTAGCTGCCTATTTCTCCCTCTCTATGGTTTTGTCATTTTTTTGCTTCATGTATTTTGACATTCTGGTATCAAGGGGTTACACATTTATGGTTGTTGTGGCTTTCTGCAGAATTAAGCCTTTTGTCATTATGAACTGTCCCTTTTTATCTCTGATAATTCTTGTCTTGAGGTTTCCATCATTATTAATATAACTCACACCAGCTTTCTTATGCTTAATGTTTATAACCAGTCTTGACTTTTAACCTATAAATATATTTCAAGTGAATCCCCTGTAGAGCACCTATAGTTGGATCTTTATTTTTTTAATCCAGTCTGACAATCTCTACATTTTAATTTGAGTGTTAATTCATTTACAATTAAAGTAATCACTAATGTGGCTGGAAATAATTTTAATATTCCATTTTAATTTCTTTTGGTTGCACTGAGGATTACAATATGCATTCTTGAGTCGCGCAGTATATGACAGTGTGTCAGCAGCGGGGTGGCCGTGGCGTGGCGGCAGTGGCAGAAACCCGAGCAGCTGGCTGCAGTGGAGGCTGAGGCTAGAGCCCGGGCGGCACCGGGGCCAGCACGCTGGGGAGTCTAAGATGGTGGCAGGGGGTGCAGCGGGCCTGCAGGGGGCGCAACGCCACGGACCGTGGTGCGGGTGGTCTGGCAGGACAACGTGGCCGTACTGCATGTGAAGCTCACCGAGACGGCGAGCCGGGCACTCGAGACTTACCGGAGCCACAAGAATTTAATTCCTTTTCGACCTTCGATTCAGTTCCAAGAACTCCAAGGGCTTGTCAAAATTCCCAAAAGTGATCCCGTCAATGAAGTCCATAACTTTAACTTCTATTTGCCAAACGTGGGCAAAGACAACCCACAGGGCAGCTTTGACGCATCCAGCAGCTCCGGAGCCTCTCAGCTCAATTGCCTGGGATTTATACAAGATAAAATTACAGTGTGTGCAACAAATGACTCGTATTGATGACATGAGAAAAAATGGCCCAGGCAGAGGAGCAATCCACAACCGAAGCACAAGAGTTATCAAACCCCGGGGACCGTATGTAGGGAAAAGAGTGCAAACTCGGAAAGCACCTCAAGCCATTTCGGATGCAGCACCTGAAAGGAAAAGGTCAGCCCCCATGAACCCTGCAGATACAATTTGAAAGACACATGGCAGCAGCAGTGTCTCTCAGCGGCCATATAGGGACAGGGTGATTCACTTACTGGCCCCGAAGGCCTCCAAGAAACCTGAGCTGCTTGCTAGACTCCAAAGAGATGGTGTCAATCAAAATGACAAGAACTCCCTGGGAGCAATTCTGCAACAGGTAGCCGATCTAAGTCCCAAGGACCTCTCATATACCTTAAAGGATTATGTTTTTAAAGAGGCTCAAAGAGATTGGCCTGGATACAATGAAATAGACGTACAGTCACTGGAGTCAGTTTGGTGCTTTCTAGAAAACTAAATCCATCTCAGAATGCTGCCAGCACCAGCCATTCAGAATCTCCAGTATGTTCTAATAGAAACGCTGTATCTTCTCCTCAGAAATGGCCTTTGGAGTCAGATTTTATTGGTCCTTTAATGAATAAAAAAGCCCGAATATCTCATTTGATGAACAGAGTACCGCCAACACTAAATGGTCATTTGAATCCCACCAGTGAGAAATCTGCTGCAGGCCTCCCGCCACCCCCTGCAGCTGCCATCTCTACCCCTCCTCCGCTGCCTTCAACCCATCTGCCCATCTCACATCCTCCCCGGATTGTAAATTCTAACTCCGGTTCCCCTAGCACTCCAGAACGCTGGGGGACTCAAGACCTACCTGTTGACAGTCAAAATAGTAGCATCTATGAGGACCAGCAAGACAAATATACCTCTAGGACTTCTCCGAAACCTTACCCCCTGGTTCAGTTCTACTGAAGTGTCCAAAACCTATGGAAGAAAACCATTCAGTGTCTCACAAAAAGTCCAAAAAGAAGGACAAGGAAAAGGACCAAATAAAAAAGCATGACATTGAGACTGTTGAAGAAAAGGAAGAAGACTTTAAGAGAGAAGAGGAAATTGCCAACCCAAGTAACTCCAGTCTGAATTCCAATGGAGGAGTTAAAGAGAGTTGCATTGCCTCCACTGAACCTTCAACAATAGAACTCTCAGATTATCTGAAAATATATCACTATAGTCTCCTGTGAGCAAGGCCAGAATTACAAGGATGACTTCAATGCTGAGTATGATGAGTACAGAGCTTTGCATGCCAGGATGGAGACTGTAGTTAGGCGATTTATCAAACTAGATGCGCAAAGAAAGCGCTTTTCTCCGGGCTCAAAAGAGTATCAGAGTGTTCATGAAGAAGTCTTACAAGAGTATCAGAAGATCAAGCAGTCTAGTCCCAATTACCATGAAGAAAAATACAGATGCGAATATCTTCATAACAAGCTGGCTCACATCAAGAGACTGATAGGTGAATTTAACCAACAACAAGCAGAGTCATGGCACTAGACCTCTGCTTGGACCGGAAGATGTGAATAAACTTAATTAAGCTTATTTATTTAAAATTCCAAATGAGTTGCTCTAGATTCTGAAAAGATGAAACTTTGTCTGTTGAGAAGTTTCAGTATTAGTAAACACGAGTTATTATTTTTTTTTCCATTTTACTTTGCTTCCCTGCATTTCGAAGCTGCTTTTTCTGGTCCTTTTTCTCCCCCTCAAGACTTGTGTTTGTTAATAGAAAATAATTTTTTAAGTATTGGGGATCCAGTGTCTATACTTCAAATCCATTTTTTTTCCTCAAAAACTTGTGTTTGTCATTAGAAATGATTTTTTAGATATTGGGGATCCAGTGTTCACACTTAAAAGTTGTGTGTGTTTAGGCCGGGCGTGGTGGCTCACGTCTGTAATCCTAGCACTCTGGGAGGCCGAGGCAGGTGGATTGCTCAAGGTCAGTAGTTCGAAACCAGCCTGAGCAAGAGCGAGACCCCGTCTCTACTAATAATAGAAAGAAATTAATTGGCCAACTAAATATATATAGAAAAAATTAGCCGGGCATGGTGACGCATGTCTGTAGTCCCAGCTACTTGGGAGGCTGAGGCAGAAGGATCGCTTCAGCCCAAGAGTTTGAGGTTGCTGTGAGCTAGGCTAATGCCACGGCACTCTAGCCCGGGCAACAAAAAGTGAGACTCTGTCTCAAAAAAAAAAAAAAAAAAAAAGTTGTGTGTGTTTAAAACAAAAAAGAGTAATGTGCAAGGTGAAATGCTTTTGGATAAACATAAGCCTATTTTCTGACCTTTCTTAATGCGAACTCTTTGCCTTAGATGGTAGCATATTTAGAAATTTGCACAAAATACACAAAAAAATTAAAACATTGTCTTGGAGGGTTAAAAAATAGAAAGGTATATGAGTATGTGTATGTGTTTAGATTTACATACACATATGTATTTACACACTGACTCGATCTAAAACATTAAATCCACCCTGCAAGTTAACCCCCCATTGCAATGGTTGCCTTAGGGTGTTTGCTAGTGATGCACATAGTGGGGTTAATCATTAGCTACACTGCTTCCCACTTGATTAGAGCAACGGGAAGCATACTGTGGCCTACCAGCATCTGGAAGTGTGTGCACAACCCGCATGTGTGCAGAGGTGGTGTGGATGTGAGCGTGCGTGAAGGAAAAGAAGCTGCTGCTCTCAGTAGGCCAAACACTCAGGTTAAACAGCTGGCGGGTGTTACTGTGGGGTTTGTTTTGTTTTTATTTTGTTTTTTTCCGTCAAATTTCTTTTTCTTTTGTGGAAGACAAAAGCATTTCCATTTCAACAGTTTGTCAGCTTTATTAATGTTGGGCAAAAATTGATATGTTATGAAAATGAAACAGATCTATAGTTTTGGGACAAAATTATTAAATGTGTAGTTATCCTATTTATATACTGCTATAAAGTATTTTTTGAAGAGAGATATGCAAAGAAACTATTACCTACATGAGATGTATATTTAAAGAGTTTTTTTTTCATCCTGGGTGCCAGGGATGTAAAAAAGAGTGGATATATTTAACCATAACATACTGTGATTCATCAAACAGCACAAGCTTTCATTTCATGGAGTTTATCTGTTGACGTTGATTTAAACTATCACTTGTTTCATCATGTGGGAACATAAGTTATGTGGTCAGAAACATAAGAATTTTGAACTAATGTTGATTCAAGTTGTGATCTTATTGTATTGTCTTTTCAAAGTGCTACCAGTTGAAAAGGGAAGCATTATGTTTACAAATCTGTTTTGAAATGTTTGCCAAAATTTTGGTGGTGTCTTTAATAAAGATATTTGTCTCCAGCATCCAGAAAAAAATATATACATTCTTAACCTTTCACAGTCTACTTAGAGTTAACATTGTACCACTTTAGATAAGATTTAAGTACCTTGCAACGTACACGCCATTTTCCCTTCCATCTTTTGTGTTATTGCTGTCATATATTTTACATCTACATACATGATAAACCCCACACTACAGTGATAGTGATATTTTTTACTTTAAGCAGTTGCCAATATTGATCTATATTAATAGATATATAAGCAGTCAGTTGCAGATATAAATATATAGATATATAAATATATAGGTAGATATATAGATGAGGTCTTTGCTATGCTGCCCAGGCTGGTCTTGAGCTCTTGGCCTCAAGCAATCCTCCTGTCTTGGCCTCCCAAAATGATGGTTTACAGGCATGAGCCACTGTGCCTGGCCTTCACCTATATTTTGGTGAAGAATATAGAATTCTAAGTTGACGGTATTTTTCTTCACCACTTTAAAGATTCTGTTCTAATCTACCCTCTTGTTTCTGATGAGAACTTGGCCATAACTCACATTGTTGCTCTCCATATGTGACACATCCTTTTTCCCATGGCTTTAAAGATTTTCCCTTCATTTTTGGTTTTTCACCAATTTCATTATGATATGTGTGTGTGTGTGTGGTGTTTACCTTGTTTGGGTTTTGCTGAGCTCCTCAAATCTATAAATTAATGGTTTTTACCAAATTTTGGGGATTTTTCACCATTATTTCTTTGCATATTTTTCTGCTGCATTCTGTTTTCTTTTTTTATGACTCTACTTACATATATATTATTTTTGATATTATCCCATAGATCTTTGAGACTCTTGTTTCTTAAAAAATTTTTTTCTCTGTGTCCTTCAGTTTAATTCTATCAGTATGTCTTTTGGTTTGTTTTTGGCCCTTTATTGTGCCATTTCCAATATATTGTTAAGGCCAAGCAGTGAATTTTTCATTTTAGATATGGCACTGGAATTTCAGTTCTGGAATTTCTTTTTTTTTTTTTTTTTTTTTTTGAGAGAAGGTCTCACTGTGTTGCCCAGGCTAGAGTGCAGTGGTGTCATCATAGCTCACTGTAACCTCAAACTCCAGGGCTCAAGCGATCCCCCTGGCTCAGCCTCCTGAGTAGCTGGGACTACCGGCATGTACCACCATGCCCAGCTAATTTTTCTATTTTTCGTAGAAATAGGGTCTTGCTCTTGCTCAGACTGTTCTCGAACTCCTGGCCTCAAGCAAGTTTCCCACCTCAGCCTCCCAAAGTACTAGGATTACAGGCATTAGCTACCACTCCGTGCCCTATTTGGTTCTTTTTTAAGTTTCTATAGTTTTCAGTTTTCTGCCATGATTTCCTGTCTGTTCACTTATAATCCATCATTTCCTTTAAGTCCTTTAGTATAAATATAATAGCTGCTTTGAAGTCCTTTGCTAATTTTAATATCTGAGCCAACTTGGTGTTAGTTTCTATTGATTGCTTTTCTTTCTTTCTTTTTTTTTTTTTTTTTTTTTGCTATGGGTGACCTTTTCTAATTTCTTCACATGCCTAGTAAATTTTATGTATACTAGACATTGTAAATAATACATTGTAGAGTCTCTGGATCATGTTCCTCTGGTTTTTGTTCTAACATTCAGGTAACCTACTAGCTGATCATCTTCAACTTGTGGAGGTCTATTTTTATACTTTGTTAGGGTAGGTTATTTCAGTTTTGCTCTTAAATTCTTAGTCCTAGGATATAGTCTCTAATTCTACGGCATGATCCTTCTAGGGTTTCAGCAAAAAGCCTGAGGTGGTTGCATAGCCCCTCTAACTTGATGGGATTCCACCTCCAATCTTTGCTCAGCCTTTTCTGCCTTCCAACAGTTGCTTATGGGTGGACTCTTTGGAGATTCCCCCACACATGTACAGTTCAGGGATTAACCAAGAGTTCAAGGGGAGTTTATATTATACACAGGCTTGGATGCTCTGGCTCTGTAGCTCCCTCCTTTCTGGAATTTTCCTCCCAAGTTTTCAACCACTCTGAATCCCCAACCTCTGTCCTCTATCACCTCATCTCAGTAAGAATGGGGCTTTATGCTCAACTTCTGGCTACCCCATACCATGAAGCTAGTCTCAGGAGATGAGCTATACAAATGCAGGTATCACCTAGTGTGGTTCCTTTCTTCCAAGGATTGAATCCCCTCCCATTCTGCCTGCTTTTGGATGCTCTTCAGTGTCTTCAAATTCTTTTTATATTTGGCTCAGAGTTTGTCATTTTCATCTGTGATAAGGTCAGTCCTTTACCAGCTATTCCATCATTATTGGAGCTGGAACTCACTTCTTTGCCTCTTCTTTGACTATCACTGAGTTAGTCCTTTCTAGCTTACATTCACTCTCTCAAAATTATAAATTTTCAGCCCTTGTTGACTTAGAACTAAGTTTTATTCATCTTTGGGGCAACACTTGATCTAGTATGGTTTTATATATGGATACACATTAGAAAATCATTTACTTAGAAATAGTAATGAACATCTGTAGCTTCTAACCAGTTCCTTAAATTTTTCAGCAAAATTTAAATAATAAAATGTTTCTGAACTTGTTGAAGTCTTTAAAATCATGTGCCCTAGTAACTTATCTGAAATTTTTAATTTTTTTTGAGACAGAGTCTCACTATCTGAAATTTTTAAAAATGTGTTACTCTTCAAGAAATTAATATTTGCCATGTATTAATAATATATATTTATTATTTACCCAGTAACAGGCAAACAGATACCCAGTGCAGTCCCGTGCAGCCATACCCATTTGTGTCTAAGGGTATGGCTCTCTCCTCTGCCCCCACATTTATGAATGAGCACCTGAATTTAAACTAAGGAATAATTGAGTTTATAGTTTATGTATGGTTTGTAGATATTGACAAGAAAAAAAACTCATCAAATTGTCATTGACTGTTGGTTTAATTTACAGGTTTTTTGTTATAATCTTACTAGCTGTCACCGTTGCCTTTGTCCCTATTATGCAAATG
Organism: Lepilemur ruficaudatus; assembly: GCA_963574885.1. Taxonomy (NCBI): domain Eukaryota; kingdom Metazoa; phylum Chordata; class Mammalia; order Primates; family Lepilemuridae; genus Lepilemur; species Lepilemur ruficaudatus. The sequence goes on along the minus strand of CAUYRT010026330.1, from coordinate 13,226 downwards.
AGTCACAGTGAGCAGTTGTTTAAATACACGCAGGCAGTCAGGAGTTACATGACACCTCCCGTTGCTGCCATATTCCTGCTTGCCATGTTTTGCAAGAGAGTCAACGAGCAGGTAGGTGTTGGTGTGGCCAGTGCATGGAACAGGCTAAGGGGTGGCCTTCACACTATAGTTGTCTTTGCAAGAGTTCTGTTGTCCTTCAGGAGTTGACACTGTGGCTTCATTTGTGCTCTTTTTTTTTTTTAAGAGACAGGGTCTCACTCTGTCACACAGGCTGCCGTTCAGTGGCATGATCAATGCTCAGTGTAGCCTTGAACTCTGAACTCAAGTGATCCTCCTGCCTCAGCTTCCTGAGTAGCTAGGACTATAGGTGTACACCACTAGGCTAATTAAAAATTAGCTAGTTTTTAATTTTATTTTAAAGACTGAATGTTGCTATGTTGCCCAGGCTGGCCTTGACCTCCTGGCCTCTAGTGATCCTTCCACCTTAGCTTCCCAAAGTGCTACGATTATAGGCATGAACTGCTGTGCCAGCCTCATTTGCTTTCTGAGAGCTGATTTCCTCCTGGGCAGATTTGGTCCAAGCTCTCCTTTGTGCATGGACAGAAAGGCAGAGCTCTCGTTCTTTTTCTTTCCTTTACAGTGTAATCCACTTCCAGCCATAGATGGTGCAAAATTGCGAGTGATTCTCCCTCACACATATTTGGCTGCAGGAAAATATTCTGTTTCCTCTGTATGTGGATGTGCCATGCTCAGAGATGTCACTCTCACTGGGTGCATGGGAGTGGGGGGATATACAGCACTGAGCTCCTTCCACCTTCCCTACAGTGAGGAGGAATAATTATTTCAGCCGTCTCTTTCAGCTACTCTTAAGACCAAATAAAGGTCCCAATTAATGGCTCGATCATTTTATCAATAAAACTTGGAAAGTGTAGTTTGCCAGATTTTTTTTTTTATTGGAATCATATCTTAAGGCTTGTTTCTCTAACAGCACTGAGGCGCTGGGCCTCACACGGTTCCTGAGCGTGTGCCCGAGACGCTCTGTGGTCTGCCCCGCCTGCCTCTGGGCTTTGCCCTCTCTGTGCACAGCCCTGGGTCTCAGCCACTCCACACAATTTGTGGGGCTGAGTACTGAGCTGTCCTCTGCCCTCTCTGGCCTGCCTCATTTGCAGAGACTGTTCAATTTGCCAGGAATATCTTTTTACTCCTCCGCCCAGGTGATGCTACCTCCCAGGCCTGCTCCCTGCCCCACCCAGCTCACCAGGACTCAGTTTAGCACCAAGAGTGTGTGGGGAGAGTGCTGGGCTCCAGAAATGCCAAAGTTGCTTCTCTTTGCTCTCTGGGTAGGGCATGGGAAAGAGGGCAGGCAGCCAGGGCACGGGACTCTGCCTCCCACCTCTGGCACCACCCTCAGGTGTTGGGCCTATCCCCAAGAAAAATGAGGATCTGGTCAATGGCTCTCCTGCTGCCCCTGGTCCCCAAGTTGCAGCATACTGTGTGTAGCCTTTCCCGCCTGGGGAACTCTCTCAGCCTTCTCTCCCACCTAGTTTCCAATGGCATTCGCATCAGGCTTCTGCCCGTCTCCTCCAGTAAATAGTTCCTGCAGATCCTCTGTCTGGCTTTTGGTCTCAGCTCTTTCTCCAAGATGCTTGCCCACGTACCATCTCCTCTAACTCCTCTGACATCTGTCCCCATCTTCATGAGGCTACGGACACTGCTCCCAAGCCAACACTAAGCCCTTATTCCTACGGAGTAGACAGCCTGGTTGATGACACACAGTGAGCAGATGAAGATTTCTGAAGTGTTGTAGCACTGTTTAAAAGATTAAAAAGGGGGCCAGGTGCCATGGTGCATGCCTATAGTCCCAGCTACTCGGGAGGCTATGGTAGGAGGATTGCTTGAGCCTAGGAGTTTAAGTCCAGCCTGGGCAATATAGAGAGACCCTGTCTCTAAAAAATTGTTTTTTAAAAAAAAGGGATCATGGAGGTTGGCAGGACAGGTGCTGGGGTAGGAGGTGGACAAGCACTTAAGGTGGTTGGGAGACCTCTCCTAAGGAGGTGACCTTGAATTTGAAACCTAAAGATGAACCGGAAATACCAAGATCTAGAGAGAGCCCCAAGCAGAGAGAAGGGCGAGTACAAAGGCCCCAGCCAAGAGCAAAGTGGGCAGGTTTGAGGTGCAGGAAAAAGGTCACCATGGCAGGAGTGGAATGACCAGGGGGAGAATAGGGAGCCAAGTGAAGCCAGCTGTGGTGCAGAGTCCAGGCCTGAGCAGCCCTTGGAGGCTCTAGGCGGAGGCACAGCATTCTCTAGCATCTTCTTTGAGAGGTCATTCTGGCTTCTGTGGGGACAGTGGGCAAGCGGGAAGGGAGCCCTACCTGTGTGGTAGAAGGCGGCAGTTTGGGGCAGGGCGGCAGCCGCAGAGATGATGGTAAGTGGTTGGATTCCAGATGCATTTTGGGGGTAGAGCCAACAGGCAAGGCAAGATAGAAAGGAACTAGTGATGGCTCCAGGCTCCTGACCTGAGCAACCAGGGAAAGGGAGGTGCCACGTAGAGGACTGGGGAAGACGGGGTTCTTTAGGACACATTTGGAACTCAGCTAGTCGGGGGCTGAGGATAAAGATGGCTTTTCTCACCACCCACCTTCCTCTCAGGTGACTCTGTCGGGCTCCTTCTTTGGCAGGGTGCCTTCTGGGGACTGATCTTTGGAATCACAACCGGCTTATTTCGATTGGTGGCCGAGTTGGTCTACGGACCCCGGAGCTGCAAGGGGAACAGCAAGTGCCCAGTGGTCATCTGCGGGCTGCACTACCTCCATTTTGCCATGATCATCTTCCTAGTTAGTCTTCTCAGCATGCTGGGGATCTCCCTACTCACAGCCCCCATTCCGGAAAAACACGTAAGAGCTGCCCGTAGGATGCCCTGGGGTCAACCTGCAGTCCCAGCAGCAGTTGGTGGATGGGTGAATAGAGGTGGGATTCCTGCATTCTCTTTGGAAAGGGGGCCCTGGGTCCACTGGTGGAGCTGGGGTGGGTCAAGAGACAGGGAAGTAACACAGAAAGGGCCCTGCCTTATGTCCCGACCCGTGGGTACGTTATTCGCAGAACCTGGAGGAGGGAGCGGGAGTTGGATGGGACAAGAGACTGGAGGAGGGAAGCGGGAGTTGGATGGGACAAGAGACGCGAGAGATGCAGACAAGACAGTATTCTGGTCAAGTCTCGTTTATTGAGCATGAGGTTACAGCTTTTATAGACAAGTGAGAGGGGAACGCCCAGTCACAATGCAAATTAGGTGAAAAAAGGACTGACCAATCAGGAAGCATTTGAGGAGTTACAGCTTGCAGTTCTCAATTAGGTCTAGTATGTAAATGAGGCATCCAAAAGCATCCAATCAGGGGATAGCAAATGCAAAATCATGTCATTGGCTGCAAAGCGAAACTTATCATTCCACGGAAACAGAAACTTAACTTCAACTATGAGGGGGAGGGTAAGGCTTAGGCAAATATGGCCGAGCCTCATGGCTCCCGACAACCAATAATGACAATTCTGTCCTGTTCTCTTTATTGTGTCTGTATGGGATGTGGCTACACATTTGGTAACATTCCCTGTGTGTCTTTTTTTCCATGTTAGATTTCAATTTTCCTTAGAGCAATGGCAGTGTCATTCTCTCAGTGGAATGAAAAAATAAAAAAATTACGCATGTCATGCCCCTGCTTAAAAAGTTCCACATGTGTTCACCTTTTGCAGACAAAGGGAGCCAAGCTCTCTGGCGGGGGGAAGGGGAGGGACAAGCCTCAAATGAGTTGGCTGCTGCCCTCCTCCCAGCTCCCTCTCCTGCCAGCCACCTCTCTTACTTTATGCTATGATCTAGCTCAAGTGCTCACAGTTTCTTGCAGTTTTGGGACTTCTCACTTTAATGCACACCATTTCTTCTGCCTGGATGGCACACCCTGCCCTGGTCTTTCTCGTCTGCCCATCAAATCCCTACTTTCTTGTCAAGGCCCTGTCTAAGCATCACCTCCTCTGATCCCTTCCTAGGTAGAGATGTTTAGACTCTCTTTTGTGCAACAACCATTGTTTGTATACAACTCTACTACTACATTTATTGTACTATATTTTAAATGTTTATCTACTATCGACATTTCTCAATGGGGACAGGGGTGGGGACGGGCAGCAATTTTGTTCTCCAGAAAGCATTTGGCCGTAGCTGGAGACATTTTGCTCATCACAACTAAGGGGAGGTGGTGTATTATGCTCTTGTGGGTGCAGGTCAGGGATGTTGCAAAACACCTTGCTGCACACAGGACAGATCCACAGCATTGGGTGTTCCGGACCCAGAAGCCAATAGAGCTGAGGCTGAGAAACCCTGGCCTACATATGTGCCTTTCCTATTAGACTGAGTTTCTCATCAGCAGGGATTTAGTCTCATTTAGTCTTTGTATGTTTAAGGCCTGGCGCACAGTAGCTACTCAAGTCCTATTGTAAGAATGAATGTTTTACCTTCATCTTGTCTCCTCTCTGCAATCCATAGCATAGAGCTAGATTCATATGCAGGTGCCACTAAACACTTATTGCTAAAGTATTAAACGAAAGAAACAAGTGAAAGGAGACAGACCCTTGCTTTTAATTTGGTGACAGACTCCCCTCAGGGAACTCACTGCTCTCTGATCAAATTAGCTTCCTTCAGATCAATCACAGTTTCAGATGAAAACATTCTTTCTGCTCAGAATTGTTTTGCATGGAAAGCATTTTCTCCTTTCAACCTGCTGGTTCCCACCAAGGGAAAGGGAGTACGACAGAGCAGGGCGCTCAGGCAGCTGAGTGCGCAGACGCAGCCCGGGGCGCTACCACGGGCCGTGGGCCATGACGGAGTGAAGACTGGATGAGCACAGTGTCGGCCGGTCTGGAGTGTATGCCTCTTGAAACTTCAGTGGGAGATGATGCAAAAAGTCCTGCCAGTGTCCTGCACTTGTCGCCTCTGGGGTTCTACTCTCCTTGAGAAAGTTGGGGAATTCCAGGCTGGAAATCCTCAGAAAGCCGTTAGCCAGCCATGAGGACAGAGAGGTGGAGAGCAAACTATGCAAAGGTCACAGACCATCTCCGGCACTACGTCAGTTTATGATTGTGCCTCCCGCACACCCCTTTGAAGAGTGGTTTGTTAACAGTGCAGTAGGCTCTTTGGTTTCATGGCCTCGCTTTCTCTGGCCCAGGCTTGGAAAGAGCTGGGTTCCAAGGACCATCCAACTACCTAGCAGATAAAGGTGCAAGACGGGGAGAGGGCACATGTGCTAAATGCCTGCATCCGCGATAAGGGTTTGCGGGCTTTGACTCTCAATGTCGGGCATGTGAGTGCAAATGTAATCCTGAGGATGAAATTAACTCTGGGCATTAAGAAGGGCAGAAGTACAGTTTCTCCATGGAGGGAGGTCACCCCCAGAAGTTTACACCTGAGTCTACAGCACTCTAGGAAGTCGTCCTTTGTGAGCAGGCCCTGTGTGAAGGGCTCACGCCAGCAGTCCATGGTTAACTGTTCTCAAAGGAGGTTATTTATTCTACATGTTGCCATTCTGGGGACTTTAAGGAAATGGTGTGTGGCTGTGTTCGTGTGCATGTGGCTTCTCCTTTTTTAAACACACAGATTGCAGGGTGATTGCGTTGAGCTTTGGAAACTGGTGATTCCCATGGTGCTAGTGTGCTGACAGCGAGTGGCCAGATCCCACCTGATGGCAGTGCAGGGGACACAACCCCTGGGAGCCCGCCAGCCCTGGCCCAGCTATGTGCTGTTTGCAAAGGTCGGTGTGCTGGGCCTGTTGTCATTTAGTCACACATGTCCACTAGGCACACTGCCCACGCAGAACCCACAGAGTAGTTTTGGGGATAAGGCTAGCTCTTTTTAGGAAATCCTAAGGCAGGTTTTCATATGACCTCTTAGAGGCCTGTGTATCCACTCCGCATCCTGGAAGTTTGAGCTGTAATTACTGCATAGTAGTGAGGTCCACAAGAAGCTGATTCTGCCCGTGGACAACATGTGACAAATAGGGATTTCTTTAGGTGTCTTTCTTCAGATTGTTGCCAAAACAGGAATAACACTAAACCACAACTTGATGTATGTTCTAGGCAGAACCTGCTCCTTCATGGGGGAGTATTATTATTTCTCCCAACACTCAGGTTAGTCCTTTTATGGGGGAAAAAAGAATAGCCCCAAGCTTGTTAGGATAGGTCTGAGGTTCCCAACTGGGGTGATTTCCACCCCCCCCACCCACACACAGGACGTTTGGCAATATCTGGAGACATTTTTGTGGTCGCAATTGGGAGGGGGTGCTACTAGCATTAGTGGGTAGAGGCTCAGGAAGCTGCTAAACACCCTACAATGCACAGGACAGCCCCACAACATACATATCCATAGTGTTGAACCTGAGAAACCCTGGGATATGTGAACACAGGACACCCCCACTGCCCCTGGTCCCTCTAAAACCACTGGCTCTGTTATCAACTCACTTTTCACTCTGCCTAAAACCTGGCAGGCCCACAGGGACCTTCCTTTTTTTTTTTTTTTTTTTTTGAGACAAAGTCTTACTCTGTTGCCCAGGCTAGAGTGCTGTGGTGTCAGCCTAGCTCACAGCAACCTCAAACTCCTGGGCTCAAGTGATCCTTCTGCCTCAGCCTCCCGAGTAGCTGGGGCTACAGGCATGCACCACCATGCCCAGCTAATTTTTTCTATATATTTTTAGTTGGCCAATTAATTTCTTTCTATTTTTTAGTAGAGACGGGGTCTCGCTCTTGCTCAGGCTGGTCTCGAACTCTTGACCTTGAGCAATCCTCCCGCCTCTGCCTCCCAGAGTGCTAGGATTACAGGCGTGAGCCACCGCGCCCGGCCTGGTACCTTCCTTACCAGACAATAGTCACGTAGTAACTGCCTTTTCTCCCAAACATCACAGGACAGTAGTTCCTGGAATTGGAGCTAATGCCCTCCTGTTCCTTTGGCTGCCGCTCCACCACTTCCCCTCTTTGCCCTGAAAAGTCCCTTCTCCTTTGAATTGCACGCCCTCCCATGACACCATCTCTACATTTCTTTGCACAGTTTTCTACTGCACTCCCGGTGCCTCCTGCAGTCACGGAGGAGCCTGGCCTGCCAGCTGGCTTTCTTCTTTACCTCTACTCCTGGTGTCACTGTTAGCAACTGAAAATCCACCCGGATGATTCTCTAACGTGCTGGCCTCTCCATATTTGGGGTTTTTAAATCTTACACACTTACCACCCACCTCACTTCGGTCCTGACTTTGCATGGTAATTCTTAGACTTGCTGTCACCAATGACCTCATCATTGTTGCTCTCTGGCCCCATGGCTCACTGTCACGCCCCTCCTGAAATCCCCACACCCACCTGGCTTAGACCCTGGATGTCTCACCCTCCGCATCTCTGTGCACACCCTCTCAGCGTTCCAGGCAAAACCCCAGGTTAGCCCTGCTCCATCCCTGTGTCCGTGGAGAACAGCTGTCTCCAGCTGTGCACAGGGCTTTCAGGTGAGTGCTTGAGTGCCTGCTTCTGAGACGTCCACTTCATGCCTTTCCCTCTTCTCAATGACAGCATCCCTTCTCATCCTCACTCGCAGCTGATGACTGGGTTTCTTATTTGACTGAGAACACAAAACCAATCAGAATAGCCACCAACATCTGTGTCTCTGTGCTGCAGGCTCCTTGTTAGGTTGGATGAACACTCTTTGCCCCTGTCAGACTATCTTTCCTGCCATGTGCTGGTCTGTCTCTTCTCACCTCCTTAAAGGGTTTGCACCTACAGGGAAGCCCTCTGCTGCATCTTTATTTTCACTTCCCCCTTTCCGATCCTCCCAGACATCTACAAACCTTCCGGACTCTCCCCCACTTAGAAAAAGCCCATCGGGTCTTTAGACTGTTTCTGCTTCCTCTGTACTCACCAGTGGATTTCAGATGGGCCAATTGAACGGCAGGTGCCAGTTCCAATTTCCTGCTGCTGCCACTCCGTAGCAACTGACCACCGACCGTGAGTATGGATCACGCCCTCAGTCTTCCTGGGCTTCTGGAACCTACACATTTGGTTTGTTGTCATTTGTTTCTATGTCTATCTTACTTTGTTTTGTTTGCTCATGGATGCTTCCCACCAGTCCTCTGCTGGAGCCCCTTCCTCTTCCCAGCTTTAGTCGCTGCAGCCCTCCAGGACACAGGCCTTGGCTGTCCTCTCTCTCTCCCTCTTCTCCCCAGGCAGTCTTCCCCGAAATTTTAAATCCCAGCGATGAAAGCACTCTTCTGTGGAATCCCATATTGGTCTTTTCTCCCAAGTCCTAGATTTGCATGATTTTCTGCCTGACCTCTCTGCTTAGACATTGTAGGAGACATTTCAAGCTTAAAAATGCTCAACTTAGAAGAGTGCACCCCCAGCCAGGACTCAGCAAAACACCCACACCTGGCCAGGTGCCGCTGTGGTTTGCTAACCAATCCCACCACTTTCATGCTATCCCCACTCCCTGCTCCAGTCAGATTCCTCGGCACCCCAGCCAGACTGACCTTTTAACGGTAATATACATTCAAGTCAGGTCACTGTCTTGGCCAGAGTCCTCTAAGGGCTCCCGCCACACTCAGAACGAAGTCTGGGCCCCACCCTGCCAGTGCCCTGCCCAGAAGCCTGCACCAGCCCTCCCCTGCTTGGCACTCACCAGCTGGTTCCGGTCTGGACCCTGGGCCCTCATGGGCCCCTTTGCCTGACAGCTTTTCCCTAGGGGTCCTTCCATGAGTCCGTTGTATAATCCCAGACTTTCTGAAATCTCACCTTCTCAGGGAGGACTTGCTGGCAACTGCACCTAAGAGTGTGTCCTCCATCACCCCTTTTCCTGCTTTATTTTCTACATAGCAAATAATAAATAAAAAACCATGTAAAACGTAAACATTTTATATTAATTTATTTGCTTGTTTATTCTGTTTTTCTCACTGGAATGTCAGGTCCACAGGGCAGAGACTTCATCTCTTTTATGCACAGCATCTTCCTGGTGTCTGGAACAGTAACGGACAGAAAGGGTGCTTGTTGAATGCCTGGGTGTTCTAGAATTTTGGTGCTCTCCCCTCAGATGTACAAAGAGCAAAAACTCAGCTAAGAGTTTCAGTTTCAACTGTCTGAGAGTGACCTTTCATGGAACCTTTTGGGGTCAGTCTTAAAAATTAGCAGAGCAGGTGACTTTTAGGAATTCCTGTTTTTCTCTAAAATACTTAGGAGGAGGAGGGTGGCCTGGAGTCTGATAAACTGGTCTGAGATTTTAGAAACTCTGATGAATTAACATGCACTAAAAACATCTCTACTGCATAGGTTTATCAACAAAGCACTGACAGAATTGGCCTAATTCATGTTAATGAATTTTCTTGAACCAAGAAGCAGTTATGTCATCAAATGTAGTTGATAATTCAGCATGTTCCTCCCACTTTCCTCCCCAGTGCTGCGATAATAATTGATCTATATTGAAGACTTTCTTTGACAACCATTGATCTATTTGAAGGACTTAAAATCAACAGATGAGGAGAATCACATTGGAAAGGAACAACCTATTTCTGTGTTAACAAATGTCAGAAGTTTAAAAGCTTAATTCTGGTGTGATTTGTGTATTTTGCAGTTTTCTTTTTCTTTTTTAAGGACCATTTTCTGCATGGCAGATTCTTGCCAAACACTCAACCAACATCAGTATAATCCTTGGACAGAAGCCAATCTTAGAGCAATTGCTAGTTGTCGCCTTACCGGAAGTTGTTCTACAATTTTTCTAAGATGTTAAGATGATTTGAATACAATAAAGAAACACTGATTTACCTTTCAGTACTTGGCTGAAAGAAAAAAGGGAAGGTCAATCTGTATGTTGGAAGTCACTGGCATTTGATATTCAAGCCTCAAAGAGGAGAAATGTGGAAGAAAGGAAAAAAAAATGTCTGTGGTTTTAGGGGATTATTCAATGCTGACGTCACCTGGAGCAACAGCAGCCTGGGTCTGCCATGTCTGCTCTCCGGGGTGTCAGTCAGGGCCTGCGCCTGACCCTGGCGTCCCTGCTGGCACAGGAGCGCGCTGGCGGCAGCCTCGCTGCAAACCAGAAACCACTCTCCCTGGGAAGGGGAGGAACATGGTTTCATTTGCCTTGAGACCTCCCTGGTGAGGTCTTCCCTGCGCTGCCTGACACCTCGGCTCCCTAAGAGGTCATGGGAGGCCGAGCAGTCTCCTCCCCAAGCCTGCTCTGACCTCTGACGTTGTCCCACTCCACACCTGCCTCCTCCTTCAAGTTCTGTGTGACAATGAGTGTGCTCGGGACTGCAACCATGGAGCCCTCCACGCCGCAGCCTGTGTTCCCACAGCCCCTCACCCTGCTTTGGGGCCTGCACTGGGCAGGAAACTCACCACCCCTGTGTCTCAGCTCCAGCTCGGCCCCACATTCCAGCCCACCCCTGGGAGTTGCATGAGGGGACAAGAACTCGCTCTTACTCTGGTGATCTGATGAGAGAAATAAAGAGTTTTGAAAATCATTGGTTTTTCTCCCCTGAAAATGATTTGAGGCAAACAACGATGACGACAAAACCAAGAGTCATCATTGTTATTATTAACAAAATCTATGCAACCGGTAAGGATAGCTCTCAGGTGGAAAGAAAATTATGCTGAAGATTAAATAGCTACAACTCTGGTCTTAGTTCTTTTTAAAATCAGAATTAAAGGGACAGTTTAGGGAACTCACTCCACTGACATTGGCCGTGGATTGCTGATCTTGCACACACTGGGGGTGGCGATTGGCATGGGTGATGGCTAGGGCCACACTTGGTCCCAAACACGGATTCTGTCTTCTACGGATGCTTCTTTCCAAAAGAGGTCATGTCTTTGAAAATTTAGACATTAATTATTTGTGCTAGTTGTCGCCTTACCGGAAGTTGTTCTACAATTTTTCTATGTTCTACAATTTTTCATTTGTGCCATGTATACTCATGTTTGAGCCATATAACATGATTTTTAAGTCAGGCTATATACATTTATAAAAAATAAATTTGACATTAAATCCTTTTTGGAACAAGGTGGGTATAAATGAATGGATAGATATGAAGTTTTATTTCAAGTAGACAAAATAAATTTGAGTGATAATTATTCTTGACCCAGATTTCTGGATTTTGTTAAGAATGTGGAAAATACTTTTGCAATTACAGTGGTTGGGTTTTGGTTTCCTGATCTGTAACAAGTTTTACAAAGGATGTTTATGTAATTTAACTCAAGGCCAGGTCTTGCCAAAGCAACAAGCAAGTTTCTCTGTTCTTATCACCAATAGTCATTATAACTCTGAATTGCATCATTTTTCTTTTATATAGATTGTCAGTCACCAGAGCCATTTCAGGCCAGTGTTACCATTTTCCCCTTTGGCATAAAAACAAATTTACTAAGCTAATACATTACTCTTGCTTTTAAAATAAAGCATTGATTGACAAGTCCATGCCAAACATTTTGCGTTAAGTTACTCCTAGAAGCTGTAAAACCTAATCTGTGAATGGGAAAGTAGGAACAGCTTTTATAGATGCTAATGTAACACACACTGACGTAGCTTTCTTTGGTGCTGCCTAGTTATCCTGGTAGCATTTTGTTTTCAGTTGGTAATAGATCTAAAAGATTCTGATAGTTTCAGGCAAATTAGAAAATAAATTTAAGTATTGGATCCTTCTTGGCTATTGTACATTGGCAAAGTAAAATTTTCCTTGGTACTTCAGCATTTCAAATGATTATAACCATTCTTTCATTTTTCCTTCAGTTCATGAAGAAAGGGAAATTGATTCTGCTGAGATCATTTTTTCTTTATCAGCTACTCGTTATGCGAACCCTGGTGATCTTAACTGGCAACTTTCTGTCCGGATCTCCTTGCAGCCCCCTGATGACGGCACCCTTGTTCTGTAAACTCCCTGCTCCCTGGCTGGTGCCACTCCTGGCCCTCCTCCACCTCTCTATGGACTCCCCTTTCTCTCGGCTTTTCCTTGGGGTGCTCTCCAAAGACCAGTGTCCTGCCAACGTCACCACACTTGTGTTACCACTTTCTTTCCCTCTGTAAACAATCTTCATCGCCTGTCTGGAGCCATGACTTTACAACTGAAAGGCTGTCTCTAGGTCTGCCCGTCTCCAGCTCCGTCTCTGCCGGCTGCCCGCTGTCTCCGCCTGCACGCGTCTCAGCCCTCTGAAGCTCAGCATGGCCAGACACAGTAATACGGTTGGGTTCCTTTCTCAACTCCTTTATTTCTGTGAATGGTGCCATTATTTTTCTAATTTAATCGTTTTAGAACCTTGAAACAATATTTTCTTTCTCTTTCTTCCCACATAACTACATCTTGGACAATGACAACTACTTGCCATTTCTTTCTTCTCGATTTCACATTAGTGCTCAATATGACTGATGAGGCACTCCTAAGTAGGACTGATAAAACTGTTACCTGCTTAGAAAGGCACATCAAGTTTGAATGATTTGACCAGAAACCTCGTGACAAGACCAGTCCAAGACTGAAATACTAACCGTAATACTTCAAAATCAGCCTTTTGACTCAAAAGTAATTTCCTGGGCACCTTCTTGTCCACCTGTCTTTCCATCCATCCATCCATCCATCATCCATCGCCTACCTTCATACCTACAGACTGACCCACCCACATCTCTGTCCCTGTCTCTCCCAGTGTTCCTCAACCTCAGCACTCTTGGCTTTTTGGCCTGGGCAACTCTTTGCCATGGGGGCCGTCCTGTGCCCTGCAGATGTTCAGCAGCATCCCAGGCCTCTACCCGCTAGATGCCAGCACCACCCTCCTCCTCAGCTGTGGCAACCAAAAATGCCTCCAGACACTGCCAAATATCCCATGGGGGGCTAAATATTGCTCCCCTCCCCACCAGCCATAGAGAACCACTGCTCTATCCTATCCCCAACACTGCTTTACAAATTCTATAAAAGTGTTGAAAATATTTTATTTTAAAATGTTATTAGGCAGACAGGAGGGGGGAGGAGGGGTTGGGTATATACATACATAATGAGTGTGATGTGTACCGTCTGGGGGATGGTCAGGCTTGAGGCTCTGACTGGAGGGGGAAGGGGGGCAAGGGCAATGCACATAACCTTAACATTTGTACCCCCATAATATGCTGAAGTAAAAAAAAAAAAAGAATGAGAGGGACAAAAAAATTACAGAATTTACATATATAAAATCAAGAAATATTAATAGCAA
>CAUYRT010026329.1:0-21019 GCA_963574885.1 Lepilemur ruficaudatus | reverse complement strand
GGTATATACATACATAATGAGTGCGATGCACACCATCTGGGGGATGGACATGCTTGAAGTTCTGACTCCGGGGGAGAGTGAGGAAAGGCAACACATGCGATCTAAACATTTGTACCCCTGTAATATGCTGAAATAAAATATATATATATGTATATTCCTAAAAAAAAGAACAGGAATGAGAAACATTATTCTACAAGAAACATATTATTCTCTTTAATAACAATATCTTTATCATTATTTTAATTAACATCTATGTGTCAGCCACTGTGCAGTGTGCATTTCCATGTTTAACCTATTTTGCTTTGTGTCTTTCTTTTCCTGGCCACTGTTAATATTTTAACCATCATATTAGAACCTAGGTATTACTCACTTTGTTTTCATTGTTGGGAGCGCCTAGAGCAAATAAATGGCACCTATATTGTTTGGCATACTGCAGAAAATAGCACTGCCTGAATTTTCATGCAGAAAGGTGAAAGCTGTCCATAAGCCTTCTAACTCAAGCAGATGCCTCCAAAGTGATGCAATCCCTATGTCTGCTTAGACCTGATGAAACGGCTGTGCTAGCTGAAGCTGATCACTGGGAAAATAGCCAGATGGATTTTTATCCTGTATTCTTAAGTCAAAGCCATATAGACATGAAGCCAACAACAGTAATAAAACCTTGACAAGGACAATAATATAGTTTTTTTTCCCCCTTTCTTTCTTTTCTTTCTTATTTCTTATATGGCCACCTTCTTCTCTTCTTCCCTTCCCCGAACTTTTCAGTTTTCAAGGAAACATGCTGCAAACAGTTTGATTCTGTGCCTTAATAACCAGATGGTTTGTGAATGTAAGCTATTGATCTCTGTATGTAATAAAAAGGTCTCTTTTCAGAGAAAATCTGAAGACATTTTGCAAGGTCAAATAATAATACAAAACTATTTCTCTCTGTATTTATAGGCATCACACTTAGGCTGCCAGGCAAAACTAACTACTATCTTGAGCAGTCATACTCCAGGTACAAGTGTGATATTTGAGCACTGCCAAGGCCCATGTGGTTCCCCTTTCTTGTAGATGAGCCATAAAGGTGCTAAATGAGTCAGATTCAGTGATCTCTGTGTAGTAAAAATCCTGCTCAAGTGCTTTCTCTGGTTCCTGTAAGGAACATTCCCAATTATATGCAGCTCGCACCATAGGGAGGAGAAGGAGAAAAGATTTAAGGTTGGCCCTTTATAACTGAAAACCAAAGCCTTTAATCAGTATGTGCTCTTCACTGTCTGAACACCCTAATTACTTCTATAGGAAAAAAAAAAAAATCCACATATTCAACTTGCCCACTAGAATCAAATGCCATATGAAAAGGAGCATGAGATTAAAGGGCAAAAAGCCATAAAGTGAGCAAAATAATATTTTGTTGCTTTTTTGGATTGAGTTCACATTTTTTGCTTTCATTTGCTAATTTATTACCCAGGGATAAGAGATCATCAGATTGATTGATTTATTGGTTACTTAACCAGGTTATTGATAAATTCTGTCATATATTCAGCCATCTATCACTTCCTCTGCTTTCTCTGGTTCTGCTTGGACTAGTTACTGAATTGAGAAGGGTAAATAAGATATTATTTCCCTGATTTCTATGCAGTTTGAGAAAGAACTTCATTATTACAACTCATTGTCAAGGAAGACCAATACAACTGAATAATTTTGATGTCCTGGAGAATTTTATTTGAATGAATTCTGTGGGGTTTTGAAAAAAAAAAAAAGCTAAATCACTGAAGATAATTGGTGAATGAGAGTCAGCATTAGAAAGCAAGGCTTAGAAGCAGGTACTGCAAATTAATTCAATTTATTTCCAAACTAAGGTCATGCTGTATGCTCAGAAATTGATTTTGAAGATGGTTGTTGGATATATGAGGGTAAAGCCCAAAGCTTTTATCCTTTCACTTTATTGGCTTTTATAAGAATATCTGATAGGGCAGGTTTTCATGTTTTGTAATGTCTTTTGCGGCTTGTGACTGTGATCCTTGTATGGCAATAACAATAATAATAATAGTAAAATAGCTAACTACATGCTAAGCACTTTGTATGTAATATAATTCATTTAATTTTCTTGACCCTCTGAGGCAGATACTATTATTAACCCCAGAAAGGATGCAATTTCTTCAAGATTGCATAGGTGTTTGGTAAATACATCAGCTAGTTTCTGGTATGCCAGCAATTAAAGAAAAAGAAAACTCTGGATAAATTAAGTAAGGAGTTATATACTCCAAAAATAACTGGACTTAGGACATAGATGGGAGTGATGCCAGGGAGCCAAAGTGCAGAAATCACAGCAGCAAGCACCTAGTCAGGCTGCTTCCATTAAAAAATACGTCTCCAATTGCCATGCATCTGTTCCATAGTTGTACCAGGATGGGAAACAAATAGATCTGCTACCAAAGGCTCTTGGAATTAGAAGCAGGTACCTGAATTTATCATCCTGCCAAGAGTATACACAGTGAAATATATTTGTTAAAAGGAGATCACGGTGTTCTTAGTAAAGGAGGAAATGAATGTCATGTGATCACACCTAACAGTGCCTAGTATTAATACAATGGTGGGATCATTGTTTGTATTTCCCAAGCACTTAAACACTTTTAGAAGCTATATGAACATCACGTTTATAGTGCAGTGGTAAATGCTGTCAACATTGTATCATAAAAGAAATATCATTAGCCATCAAAAATTAGGGAAGAATTTACTCTCAGTAGAGGAGATTTACTTTAAACTTTAGCTCTTTGAAGATATTTATTTACTTCTTTGAAGATAGCACACTCTTTGAGGAGTATATATGAATTTATACTTATTTTCCTTGTGGGCAATTTATGATTTCATTGTAGACCTGGAAGGGGCTAAGTATCAATACTAATTCATGTGCCAGTATATGGGAACTGCTCCAGATTATTTACAGACGCTGGAACATCAGGAAGTTTTATTTTTCTCTCTTTACCTGCTCCTGTCCATCTACTTCTCTAGACATTCTCTTTGCTTAAAAAGAGTTATTCCCAAGACTTTGAAGTTTGAATTATTTTCTGCTCACCAAATCCACATCTTTGGATTCTCCACCCTTGCCTTGTCCATACATATGCATTACTTTCTAAAGTATCTCCAAACATAACTACTTGCACATTACACAGCCAAAATACTAACCATATGGAGAATGTCTCAGTTTCTTGCCTGCATCTTTATACTTAAATCATTCTTTTTCAGGGTAAAAGGAAAATCAAATCTTTGGTAACATAACCAGTTGCTAAGAGAAACATTCCCATTAACCACCATTAATTAAAACTAATTTGTAATAAATAAAATAATTATAAAATTAGTTTGTGCTTAAGTTTATGTTAGAAGCATAAAGAAGGTATCGTGATGTTAGAATTCCTGTCAGAATGTTCCATTCACTTATATTCTCAAGTAGAAAAATTTTGTTATTAATGGGGAAAGACACACCTATCATTTTAGGGATTAAAAAACAAAACTAAAATATCCAACTTGTAGACTGAAGTTCTAAAAGATTATTTTATTTGTGGATCTCATCATCAAAAGTATAATTTACTTATCTAATTTATAGTACTTTTTAATTAAAGGCTTTGCCAAAGTCCTCCATAAACAGATTATGGCAAGCTGAAAAATGTTCCTTGATCCATGAAAGCTGTGAATATTGCTTTATATGACAAAATATGTGATTAAGTTAAGAATCTTGAGATGGGGAGGCTATCATGCATTGACCACATGGACCCTAAAAGTAATCATATGTGTCTTTATAAGAGAGAGGCAGAGGGAAATTTGACACAGACAGAAAACGAGAAGGTAATATGACAACAGAGGCAGAGATTGAAGTGATGCAGTCACAAATTAGAAAATTCTGGCGGCAACCAGAAGCTGGAAAGACAAGAAAGGATTTGAAACTAATGCACAGACTAATGCAAGATAGGCCCACTAGCACAGACTCTGGATAAGAAGATAAGAATAAGAACATTAAAACAAATAACAAGAGATTGAATGCATTCGAACTTTCATCAAGTGTCTACTCTGAATTGTTAGCTAGACATTCTGGGCACTGAGGATAGAACATTAGGCACAACAAAGTGGCTACCATAGTGGAGCTTACCTTTGAGATTGCTAAATTTGGGGTAGGTGAAACCATGAGCACATACCTGGGCAGAATTATCAGAAAGAAATCATTGACACTCCAACACGAGGCTCAACATGAATTGCCTTCGAAAGATTAAAAAGAATTTATGGAGATGATTCTTAAAAATTTAAATCTGGAAAGTATTTTTTTATGTAAATGAGGAAAAAGGAAAAAGGAACATTTTTGTTTCTAAGTAACATTAGTAAATATAAAACTGTCATTTCCTTTTTTCTTTTCCATTTTAAGATAATATTAAAACAGGAAAGCAAGGCCGGGTGTATGGCTCATGCCTGTAATCCTAGCACTCTCGGAGGCCAAGGCGGGCAGATTGTTTGAGCTCAGGAGTTCGAGACCAGCCTGAGCAAGAGCAAGACCCTGTCTTTACTAAAAATAGAAAGAAATTAGCTGGAGAACTAAAAATATACAGAAAAAATTAGCCGAGCATGGTGGCACATGCCTGTAGTCCCAGCCACTTGGGATGCTGAGGCAGAAGGATTGCTTGAGCCCAGGAGTTTGAGGTTGCTGTGAGCTAGGCTGACGCCGTGGCACTCTAGCCCAGGCAACAAAGTGGGACTCTGTTTGGAAAAAAAAACAAAAAAAAAAAAACACTGAAAAAACAAAAAAAGTCATGAAAGTATTGAGCTATTGAATTAGCTAAACCATCAGAAGAATTTTTCACATCTGCCTATGTTTGTGTTAAAAATATTAAACATAAGTATCTCAGATGAAAATATTCTTTCTTTCTGAGAGGTGAGAGGAAACTTTGCAGTTTCTGTGGAGTAATAAATTCTCAATTAAAATGAGCAAATTACTTAAACTTATCAAAGTTGTATATTTATTGGAAAAAAGAAGCCCTGGGGAAACCTTAAATAGTATTTTTCAAGGAAATTATTTGATTTATCCATTTAGTAGGAAACTATTGTCACCTACTATGTGGGCTGCATGTTAAATAATGATGATAGGGAAATAAATAATAGTCACATATATGAATAAGTGAAATACAATCTGAAAAATGCCATAACAGAGCATTTTTCAACATCACACTATGGAGCAATCATATAATCCAACTGGAATAGATTTAGTTCACCTAGAAGCAAAAACCTGAGTAGATCATCAGATAGGTATGAGAAGAAAAGGAGAGATGACCCTGACAGGTCAAATAGCATATGTGAAGTTATGGTAGAATGAAAGTATGGATTAATAGGAGAATAAGGAATACATTTGTTGTTGAAAAATTGTATGAGCTGAATAAGAAATTTGAAGATAAAGATGAAAAAGTGGATGGGGGATTTGCCTTGGAAGGCTGATGAAGTATGTGCTTGAGGTTGAATTTTACACTGTATACAAAGAGAGGCCACTGCAAATATTTAAACAGTGAAGTGATATGATCAGATTAGCGATTTAGATATTTCATTGGTGGTGGCAGAGAATCTATGAGTACTTAACAGATAAAGTATCTAAAAGTTAATAGGAGCTCAAAAAACATTTGTTCAAAAGCAAACAAACAAATAGGTAGACATTAGCCAGCTGGCAGGCTAGGAAGCTACAGACCTCCCTTCCTCCACAGAGACACCGAGTTATCAACAATATACCGATGAGAATACCCCTGTGCAAACTCTAGAGACCAGTTGAGAAGCTACAGTTGGAAGCCTTTGTAAAAAGAGGTGAAAGCACATTACAGCTCTAGTTCTTCAGGAAGATGTCAGGGAGAGAAAGAAATTACAAAATATTGTAAAAAAATAAATAAAAAGAGAGAGGTTATAATCAGGCTGATTGGTGAAGGTCTTCTCCTGCATGAAGTCAGTATGCAAAGACTAAGAGAGGCAGTTATCTTTTCAAATGTCCAAATTCCAAAAAAAAAATGACAAGACATGCAAAGAAACAAGGAAATATGGCCAAATGAAAGGAGCAAACTAAAACTCTAGAAACTGACTCTAAAGAAAAACAGGTCTATGAGCTTTCTCTCTCTCTCTCTTTTATTTTTTTGCAAAAGCCTTGGTAATGTTTAATTCATTTTGCATTTTGAAATCTCAATTTCATTTACATTTTTAATAACACTGACAAGAAATTAGTTAAACCATTATTTTCATTTCATTTTATTTATTTATTTTTATTTCAGGATATTATGAGGGTACAAACATTTTGATTATATTTCATGTCTTTGCTTCACCCAAGCAAGGATTAGAGGCATGCCCTTACCCTCTACAATGCTCACCGCATCAGTTAGTTGTGAGTTTACACCCCCTCCTCCCCACCCCCTAATCCCTGGAGAATACTACTACCATGTGAGTACCATAGTGGTATTCAGTTAGTGCCAATTTGATGGCGAGTACATGTGGAGCCTATTCTTGTGATACCTCACTTCGGATAGGCTCACACCTATAATCCTAGCAGTCTGAGAGGCCAAAGTGGGACGATCCCTTGAGCTCAAGAGTTCAAGACTAGCCTGAGCAAGAGTGAGACCCCATCTCCACTAAAAATAGAAAAATTAGCTGCATGTGGTGGTGTGTGCCTGTAGTCCCAGCTACTCAGGTGGCTGAGGCAGGAGGATGGCTTGAGCTCAGAAGTTTAAGGTTGCTGTGAGCTAGGCTGACGCCACAGCACTCTAGCCTGGGCAACAGAATGGGACTCTGTCTAAAAAAAAAAAAAAACAAAGCGTATCTCAAATGTCTATGAGCTTTCTGATAAAGAAAAAAAATAACTGTCACAAGGATGCTCAATGAACGAAATCAGATATAGATAGTCAAATAAAATTAGGCAAATGATACTTGAACAAATGAGAATATCACCAGAGATAGAACCTATTAAATCCAAATAGAAGTTCTGGAACTGAACTGAGAAATGTATAATAGGAGTCCAAAAGCAGACTTGATCAGGCAAAATAAAGACTTGTCAGAAATGAAAAGGGGTCATTTGAGGTCATCAAGTCAGTGGAGCTAAAACCATATGAAGAAAAGTGAAAAGAACCTTTGGTACTTATGGGGCACTATCAAGTAGGCCAATTATGGGAGTTTCAGAAGAAGAACAGAGAGAAAAAGGAGCAGAGAATTTATTTGTAGAAATAATGGCAGAAAACCTCCCATATCTGACAAAGAACTAGACATACAGATTCAAGAAGCTCACATAAGTGCAATTAGGATAAATGCAAAGAGTACCATACTGAGACACATTATAATTAAACTGCCTAAATCAAAGACAAAGAGAAAACCTTGAAAACAACAAAAGAAAAGAAATTCATTGCATATAAGGAAGTTTCTATAAGGTTATCAACAAATTTCTCAGAATAAACTTCGTAGACCAGAAGGGAGTGTGGTAACATATTTTAAGTGCTGAAATGCTGAAAGAAAAAAAAAAGTCAACCAACAATACTATATGTAGGTCAGATATGGCAGATCACACCTGTAATCCCAGGAATTTGGGAGGCCAAGGCGGGAGGATCACTTGAGGCCACGAGTTCAAGAATAGCCTGGGCAACATACGGAGACCTTGTCTCTACCAAAAACAAAAAAACGAACAAAAAAAACACTATATATAAAATATAAATATAAATATAAAACTGTCCTTTAAAAAAAGGGAGTAATTAAGGCATTTCCAGATTTAAAAAAAAAAAAAAAAAAGCTAAGTTGATTGATGACTGACTTCATTACTCCTAGCCATACTCATCATACTCTATAAGAAATGGTAAAGGTCCTTTGAGTTGAAATGAAAATATGGTAGAAAGAAACATGAAGCCATATAAAAAAAATAAGGTTCTTTACATGGAAAAATATAGCAATCTGTTCTTTAATAATTTTGGTGCATAGAATTCAAATAAAAAAATCATAAAATTATAAATCTATGTTAATTAGCATACAATATATAAAGATGAAATTTTTATATCAATAATACAAAGTATAGGGGGAGGAGATTTCATATGTGATTAGTTAAGCTGTTATATTAAAACAGAGGTCAGGCATGGTGGTTCATGCCTATAATCCCAGCACTTTGGGAGGCCACAGGAGGGGGAATCACTTGAGGCCAGGAGTTCAAGATCAGCCTGGGCAACACAGCAAGACCCTGTCTCTACAAAAAATTAAAAAATTAGCCAGGTATGGTGGCCCATGCCCATTGTCCTAGCAACTTGAAAGGCTGAGGCAAGAGGATCTCTTGAGCCCAGGAATGAGAGGTTGCAGTGAGCTATGATCATGCCACTGTAATCCAGCCTGGGTGACAGAGGGAGAACCTGCCTTCATACAACAGAATGTTATCTTTAAGATGCTTTATGTAATTGCAGTGGTACTCACACACACACACACACAATATATATGTATATTTTATGTATATATATAAAATATACATGGCAGGAAATGAGAAGGGAATCAAAGCATATTCCTAAAAAAAAAATCAACAAAACGCAACGGCAGGCAGCAAGAGAGGAAAAGAAGGACAAAAAAGCTATAAGATATAGGAAAAACAATAACATGCAATAATAAGTTGTTTCCCATTAGTAATTATTTTAAATGTAAATAGATTAAACTCCACAATGAAAAGAAACAGATTGGTTGAATGGATTAAAAACATAGGATCCAAATACATGCTGTCTATAAGAGATACTTTATATCTGGAGACATACACAGGCTGAAAGTGATGGAAAAAGATACTCCATGCAAATGGTAATCAAAGGAGAACAGGAGTAGCTATACTAATATAAAAAATAGAATTTAACATTTCTAAAAAAATACTAAAGACACAAAGACAGAGATTATATAATGATAAAAAGGTCAATTCACCCAGAAGATGTAATTATGGATTTTTATTTGCCAAATCTCAGAGCTCCTAAATATGTGAAGCAAATTTTGAAAGAATTGAAGAAAGAAATAGTTAGACAAAATAGTATAATATACGTAATTTTAAGGAAACTTGAATAGCAAAAACAATTTTGAGAAGAACAAAATTGGATGATTCATACTTTCTGATTTCAAAATTTATTACAAAGCTACACTAATTAAAACAGTATAGTAATGGCATAAAGACAGACAAATATACCAGTGGGTTAGAATAGATAGCCCAGAATTAATCCCTTCCATATAAGGTCAAATTCAACAGTGGTGCCAAGACCACTCAGTGGGGAAAGGACAATCCCTTCAACAAATAGTACTGGAAAAACTAGATATCTACTTGCAAAAGAATGAAGGCGGGCCCTTATTTTACATCATATACAAAAAACAGAACAAAGCAAAACAAAAACACAGCATAACTCAAAATGGATTAAAGACCTTAATGTAAGACCTAAAACTATAAAATTCCTAGAAGAAAACAGGGGGAATGCTTCATAACATTGGACTGGCCAATGATTCCTTGGATATAACATCAGAACCACAAGAAAAAAAAAATCAAAAATAGACAAATGGGACTAAATCAAACTATAGACTTTTTCAAAGAACACAATCAACAGAGTGAAAAGGCAATCTGCAGAATGCAAGAAAATATTTGCAAATAATATATCTAACAAAAGGTTAATACTTAGAATATATAAAGAACTCCTATAGCTCAAGACAAAGCAAAACATAAATAGAAACAAATAACCTGATTAAAACACAGATAAATGATTTGAATAGACATTTGTCCAAAGATGATATAAGCATATGAAAAGATGCTCAATATCATTAATCATCAGAGAAATACAAATCAAAACCACAATGAGATACCATATCACACCCATTAGGTTGTCTTCTATCAAAAAACAAACAAACAAACAAAAACCCCCCAAAACAAAAAACCTCAAAAGAAAAACAGAAAATGACAAGTGTTGGTGAGAATGTTGAGAGATGAGAACACTTGTGCACCATCGATGACAATGTAAAATAGTGCAATCACTATGGAACTGTGTCAGACAATTGAAAATAGAACGATCATATGATTCAGCAATTTCATTTCTCTGTGTATAACTAAAATAATTGAAAGCATGATCTGAAAGATGTTTGCACATCAATTTTAATAACAACACTAATCACAATAAGCAAGGGGTAGATGCAGCCCAAATGTCCATCAATAGATGAATGGACAAACAAAATGTAGCATAACATATAATGAAATATTATTCAGCCTTAAAAAGGGAGGATATGCTGTCAAATGCTGTAATGTGGATGAACTTTGAGGAAATTAGGATAAATGAAATAAGCCAGTCACAAAAAGACAAATATTATATGATTCCACTTGTTTGAGGTGTTTAAGTAGTCAAATTCATATATACTGAAAGTGGAATGGTGACTTCCAGGGGCTTTGGGGTGGGCAGGAAAGGGGAGTCATTTAGTGAGAATAGAGTTTCAAATTTTCAAGGTAAAAAGTTCTGAAGATCTGTTTTACAATAATATGAGTATTAACACTAGTAAACTGTACATTTAAAAGTGGTGAAGATGGTAAATTTTATATGTTTTTTACCACAAAAAAGAAATGAAAGCTATCAAGATCTTTCCTTTAGGAAAAGTATTATATCTCATTATAAATGCATATGTCCAGTATGACTCAGTTAAGACCTAGGTCTAGTCTGGAGCATGCATGCCTGCAGTTGATTGATGGATTATTAATATGCATGTAAATGTAATTTACAATTTCAGGTAAGGGCATTAACAATGCCAAGGTGATGAACAACAGTATGCTGTTATACCTAATATTTCAATTCTTTCCTCAAAAATCATATTTAAATATGTTGTACTAAATCTAACATACCCCAGAGCATTATGTCTTCTCTTCTAATGCTATTGAAGTTAATTTCCTGAACATCTTGACTTTAATTACCTCTTCAATACCTGCTGTAGAAATTTTTGCTAAAGTAGGAAACCAGGAAAGTGGATTGTTAAAATCTTTTTTTTTTTTAATTCATCTTTTTTTCTTACCTGAGCACAGAGGTGACTCAAGTGTCTTGCAGGCTGTAATTTGAAATGACTGCCCAGAGGATTCTTCTTCTATCCCAGGCATATGTCTTTGAGAGTCTGGGCTGCTCCTGCCTTTCTTAATCATAGCTTCACTGTGTGATACTGTGCATATACGATACACATAACACTCCTCTGCCAGCCATTCATCCCCAATTTAAAAGCATATATGATGCTTAGTAGCCACATTACACTTCCAATTGTAATTCAAACAGGAACAGGCTGGATATTTACTCAATCATTCCAAGTCAGTAGAGACCACCAAATAGTGATGGATTTTAAGAAGCATCTTCTTGGATATAGAGAACTCGAATTTTATTAAGACTGAAACATGGGGAAAAGTGAAACCAATATTTGTTATCCTGTCCAGTGAAAGCGGCAGTTCTTGTAAGAATATAAGATTTTGTATTTCAGCTAGGGACTGAAATATGAATAAGACTAAAACCAATCATAATGATATATTAATAAATACTGAATTGTCATTAGAAAAGAGATATGATTCCTTCAGGAGGGAGCATGTTGTTTTTTTGAACAAAGAAAACAATACATGAATTTAAATATATTTCCCCCATACAAAATGAAGTAGGCAGTGGAACATGCCCTAGGCCAGAGGGTTGCAAATTTACTAGGTTCTACTGATGTTCCTGGGCATCTTTTTGCCAGGACCTTAACCTCACTGACAGGTGTTAAAAGTTGTGCTCAAATTACAGGCTATCCTGTTGCTCTACACCTAAGGTAAGAGGAGGGGAAAAAAAAAAGACTTTGTGTCACTCTTTGCCTCCAGGCTCTTGTCAACTAGAAAAGAAAACAAATTTAGAGGACACTACCTTGAATCCAGACACCTGCTTAATCAAGATGTTTAATAAGCAAAATTTAATTGGGCCCTAAAAGAATGATTGGCTTTTTATCCTCTCCTAAAATGTTACCATTCTTACTCTGATTCCTGTTGTTTCTTTTATCATCATACTTCATCTTATACTATATTGTCATTATTGAACTTCTAGATTTTTATCTTTATTTTATACCTTTGAAAGCTTTTTATTCTAAGTTTATAAAAATGTTTGCTAATTCTAGTTATGCCTTTTGTCCTTTTTTTGTTTTCTCTGTTTATTTCATTTATTGTCTTCTAATTCATGCATTAAAACATAATTTAGCTCCCCTTAAATTAACAATTTCTCTATTAAAATCACTTCATTCAGAATATTTTATTATATTTTCTTAGCTCTTAATTTTTTTCCCATTTTTTCTTAATTTTAACCTAAGTAACCATTTGTGCTTCCTTTATTAATTTTTTTCTTGCTATCCTGCTCTTAAATTTGTTTTTGTTTTATGACACAGCCACAGGATTGGTAGCCTGTAAGAGTCTTAGTCATTAACAGGTTACTTTAGAGGCTTTCTTCCACTCATATATTCCTAAAACTACCACACTGGCTTTCTCTAATTAATCTCTCACCTATTCCAAGGTTAATTCTTCAAAAACCCCTGCCCATACAATTTGAAAGATAATCTGGCTAACCGTGCTGAGTCTAAGACATTTTTCTTACACGTTATAATTTCCAATATCAATGTAACTTCCTCTGAGAATTCTTTAATTTTCCTAGTTGTCTGCAGTATGTACTCCCATAACTCCCTGGTAGTTCCACTAGTTTGACATTTATTGTATAGAAACTATGTCAGTCTTACTTAACTATTGTATCCACGGCACTTAGCACAGTCTTAGTCATAAGACATGCTCAGTAATTGTTGAATAAATGAATAAAGTGGACACACCTGATTAATTAGGATGGTGTTGTTTCTTTCCATATTATAATATGGCATATTATTTTCAGTTGTTATTTAAGGAATCCTGGATTTTTGACATCTGTCATCTTTAGTTTTTTTGTCTAATTGAATAAAAATGCATGTCAAATCAGAAGAGAAGCTTCTGGTAAAAAGGCACTTCCATGGAAATAGTTAAATATGCTCTACACAGGATCTTAATCTTGACTTGACACATCAAATTAAATTGTTCTTGTGGAGACAGTAGTTTCAGAAGATGCTCTGCCTCAAAAACCAACAAAAAAATACAAAAAAAAAAATAAAATAAAAAAGTTTTCATTCCTAAAATTAATGAAGGTTTGGAGATTGCATATTGGAATGTTCTCTCAATTACCACTTCCTTTCCACTGAACTGTAAATTGTTATATTTTTAATTTAATTTTTATTTATTTTTATCCATAGTTAAGAAGTTTGATGAATTTATTTCTAAAGAAGTTCCATATCATATGGCTGTGGGAAAGTAGGATTTTAGAGCATTAATGTTTCTATGTTCATGATTTCAGATGGTTTCTCTCTAGTTGTCAGGAAATTTATTGTTTAAGGGCAAAATGTGGATTGTAAATTTTTACTCTTCTTAACTTCAAAAAGAATTTTGCTATGTTTCCTACCATAACGTAGATGTTTCCCTCTTCTTAGCTCTTATTTGATCCGTTGGAATGCTGGACTGTATTTGTGTTGACATTTGTATTCATTTGGTCAAAGTACACCTTGCTCTCTGACGCAGAGTGCAGACTGTTTTACTAAAATGGCAGAAATCATTTTATTCCTCCCCAATCTAAAAGAAGTTGTTTTAAATTTAAAATATATGCTAATTTCCTTCTTGACTAACTGGAAAAGTGTCTGCTTTTGAGGTGAATATTCTAAAAAGGATATTTACTCACCCAAGGAACAAAAAGATTTTAGTGTCAGCTTACAGACAGTTGATAACTTATTTTAATAGTGGAGATATGTTAGAAATAACATAATATTGCTTGCAACTTTTAAAGACTTTTTATAGTTCTAGTACTTAACTTTCCTTTTCCTGAACTCAGTAGACAGAATGATTTAAAAGACAAAGTAAATGTGGAATAAAATAAAAGCCACTTAAAATCCTGCTATGCATATCAATAACACAGCAATTATTAAATTTAGCATATTTTCTTCCTTCTTAATTAATTTTTAATATATACATATAAATATTTTGAGAACTTACTGTATATCGTAAACATTTCTCCATACTATTAAAAAGTGTCTATGAATATTTTTATTTTCAGACACGTCATAAATTATTTGACCATTCCCTTTAATGTTGTTTTCAATGTTTTCCATTAAAAAATAATGCATCAGTGAACATCTCTGTAACTAATGAGTTATGTCTATGATTTTTATTTTCTTATGTTCCTAGAAGTAGAATTACTGCTTCTAGGCATATGAGCATTTTAGTGCAAGTTCTTTTCCTGTAAGTTTATACCAATGTACCCTCTCACCAGCAATATACTGGAATGCAAGTCTCTGTATCCTCGCAACTGTTATTTTTTGGAAAATCAGCCAATTTAAAGGAAAATAATTGTATCTTATTCTAATCTGCATTTCTTTGATAAGTAGGGGCTTCTTTCATGTGTTAATTAGACATTTTCCTCTCTCTTTTCAAGGAATCAGGCTGTTTCTTGTGCATAACATCGCTGTCCTTTGGAAATTTCCTCAATGTTCTATTTTTGGTTCTGGAGGAAAGTGTCCTCCAGCCAGACAGCATCATTTATAACCCTGAGAGTGAGGCTGGGATAGCTCTTGGAATTTTTGAAGTGATAAACCTGATAGGAACATCTAGTGTTCTAAGGAGGCAACTCTTGGCAGGTCCATGGGCTTTAGAATGGGAGCTGGTTACCAGAAAGACCCATTCTTGATTAGAAGTTTGTAACTTTCTGCTCTATCTCCCAACCTTCTGAAAGGGGAGAAAGGCTGTAGACGGAGTTAATCATAAATGGTCACAATAATGCCTACATAATGAACCCTTCATAAAAACCCTAAACAATGAGGTTTGAGGAGCTTTCAAAGTCAGACACATCCATGTGCCTAGAGGATGGCATACCCCACAGGGGGAGAGACTCCTGTGCTAGGGACCTTCCAGACCTCACCCTGTGTACCTCTTTATCTGGCTGTTCATTTTCATTTTTTATAATAAACTGTAATAGTAAGTATATCATTTCCCTGAGTTCTGAGTCATTCTAGTAAACTAACTAACATGGTAGGGGGGATTACAGGAACCTTTGACTTTGGAACCAAGTTGGACAGAAGGATGGGTAACCTGGGCCCTGGAAGTGGTCTTGTGGAACGGAGCCCTTAACCTGTGGAGTCTGATGCTAACTCCCAGTAGTTAGTGTCAGAATTAAATGGAATTGTAGGACACTCAGTTGGCATTGAAAAATTAGAGAATTGGTTAGGTGGAACAAAAAAATGTATAAAAACACTTCTTGTCATCTGAGATGAAATACTATACCTAGTTATGCTTGAATGCCCTTTATGTTCTGCAATTGTTTAAAACATCTTGATATATAACCAAATATATAGTTTTCTTATTTCCTCATTACTAGAAACACTGATGATATGTTTTAAACATATCATCTTCTAAACTTATAAAATGAAGGTATCTATATATTCAAGCATATAAAACCCAAATATGTAACTTGGACACAAAAAAATTATACCTCAAGACAATTATTCAATCAGTAACTTATCTGTGATGCTATTGTGAAGGATAATCAGTTATGAGAACATGAGATCTTATTCATAAATGAAAATTGCTGTCCTTTAAAAATGTTTATTTTTTTATCTAACAAAGATTGAACTAACAAAATATGCCAAATACTTTTTCAGGTCGTGGGTACACCAAAACAAATGCAATTTAGACTGTCCTCCTAGGATTCAGAGTCTATTTGGAGATACCACAATAGAGAAGCTAATTACAAAACAATGCAATAAGAGTTGCAACATAGCCATATTCAAAGAGTATTTGGAGCATAGAAGGAGGAAGTGACTAACTAGCCATTACAAGGGCATGTAATGAACTTGTTATATTTTGCTACATTATCTCTTCCCAACAGTTTACAACAAAAGTTAGTAACTACGAAGACCTAAATTCCAAGGACCTGAGAAATGTAGGTTTGATGATAAAAGTGTAATTATAACTTTAATTAGTCACTTAACTACTAAGTCTTTTGCTGATTACTATAATTATTCAAAAGTTCCACTTTTCAGTACAAACACACAGCATGGGATATTGGAGGGAAATAAGAATGTTTTGGAAAAGAAATCAATAGAATCTTGAGTAACTTTCATATTTAAACTGGGAGATGTCTCCAAAATGGTGTGCCCCTAGCTACTTCCATCTCACTTAGTCACTGGCCAGAGGCCACCCCAAGAATAATGTGAAGTGGAGGCAGACCCAGAGAGGCTAATGGCTGGAGACTGTCCACTGCTAACTGCTTTCCCCAGACCTGGGGAGCAAGTCCTTTCTTGAAGGGGCTCCAGATCTACCACAGTTCCCAATTAAATAAGTGTTTAGATTTTTATAATAAATCCACCAATCATTGCAGTTCATTTTGTTAATATATAAATAATAACTTTCTATAGTATACTGTAAAACATCACCTACTTGACTATATTTTAACTGTTTGGTCAGTGTTTTTGTTTGTTTTATTTTGTTTTCAATGATATGATTGATTTTATCTTGGATGTATAGAATCATTGGAAAATTAACTTGGCCTCAGAATAAAGAAATGAACACAGAAATAGAGATGACTAGGTTTCTACTGCAAAATAAAAACATTGCATCGTGGTCTTTGCTAACATAGAGTTAGAATACCATTACAGGTTGAGTATCCCTTATTCAAATGTGTGGTACCAGAAGTGTTTCAGATTTTGGATTATTTTTTATTTTGGAATATTTGAATATACATGAGATATCTTGGAGATCGGACATAAGTATGAACACAAAATTCATTTATGTTTTATATATACCTTATGCATGTAGTATGAACGTAATTTTTTATGATACTTTTACTAATTTTGTGTGTGGAACAAAGTTTATGTATGTGGAACTATTAGAAAGCAAAGGTGTTGCTATCTTAGCCACCATATGGATAATCTGTGGTTGCATGGGATCACCATTATTCCTGACTCTGAATTTATATACACCTTATAAGCATATGCAATCATTTTCTTACACTTTTCACATATACGTCCTTAACAGTAAAAAAATATGATGTGCTATTAATGCAGTGAAAAAATAATGTGTTCAGGGTAACTAAGCAGCACAGGAGCATCATCAGAATACCTGTGTCAGCTGTTAAACAATAGCAACAAACAATGGCAGGCTTTCAGTAACCACCTGTGATGCTGTTTTTTGAATGAAAGTTTGCTGTATGTTATACAGTAAACATAAATGCTTCCTCTTTTTGTTGTCACTATTACCCATAGAGGTATCTGCAGGCCTTTTTGAAATTTTCAACAATATCTTTACACCACAGAGCAGAGAATAAGCAAGAAAGCTGTAGTGATTAATACATGTAGGTCTTGGCCCCATGTGAGCCATTCTGGGAACCTGCCCTTGGCTACCTCCAGCCTTCATGTGTGCCATTTTATTACCCTCTGTGGGTGTGCTTGCCTGAGGGAATCTCAGTGTATGTGGAAAAGATACATGACAGCTGGAGAAAGCTGGAAGGATATTTTTCTCTGGGGAATGCTGAATAAACTGTGTATTATGCACCTGGATTTTGACCGTGACCCCATCACACGAGGTATGAAATTTCAACTTGTAGTATTTTGGTAGCACTCAAAAAATTTCAGATTTTGGAGCATTTTAGATTTCAGATTTTTGGATTAGGGATGCTCAACCTATATCAGTAAACTATATTTTAAACTTAGTGAAATCCTGTCATATCCTTCCCATACCCTTGACTAGTTAGAGTTAGATGGTGCAAATAAGAGCTATATAATGCATGTGGGATGTTGGAGCTATCCCAGCAACATTAATCTCTGAGCTTTCTGCCAACAAAAAAGCCTGAGGACACATAAGTAGCCATGAGGGAAACAGATTTATGAGACATTTGAGCTAGAATTCCTTAAAGTTAAATCCAGATTAAAGTTGCAATCATCTCTTTGACAAAAAGGAGTAGTAATCATTGCAAAATGCCCCTGCGCCTTCTTAGAGTATTTTCCACTGGTGGAGAACTGACTCAGTGTCAGACTGGGTGAGCCTCAGTGTGCTATGATTGAAAAAAACAGGCCTTGGAGTCATAAGACCTGCATTCAATTCCATCTGTGTGGCTAAATAGCTATGTGACTGTGGATGAGTCAAGTAAAATATTTGCCTTGATTTTCTCATGGATAAAACGTGAACATTATCTCATAGGGTGATTGTGTTAGTCAAAATAAATGATACATGTGCAAGTCCTTTAGAAAATTTTCATTCTTGTTTAAAAATGTAATCAGTCCTTGGCTTTAGAGGGATTACTAAAATCTTTGCTGCATTATACTTAGTTCGGGGAGATATAAATAGAGATCTGCCCTCTAAGACTGCAGTCCCCAAAGGAACCTGAGCTGCACAGCAGGAAGTGAGCGGTGGGTGAGCCAGCAAAGCTTCATCTGTATTTACAGCCACTTCCCATTGCTCACATCATCTCCTGAGCTCTGCTACCTGTCAGATCAGCAGCAGCATTAGATTCTCATAGGAGCACAAACCCTGCTATAAACTGCGCATGTGAGGGATCTAGGTTGAGTGCTCCTTACGAGAATCTAATGCCTTATAATCTGAGGTGGAGTTGAGGTGGTGATTCTAGCACTGGGAAGCAGGTACAAATACAGATTATCATTAGCAGAGAGGTTTGACTGCACAATAAATGTATTGTGCTTGAATCTTCCAGAAACCAACCTCCCCGCCCCAGTCCATGGGAAAATTGTCTTCCATGAAACCAGTCCCTGATGCCAAAAAGGTTGGGGTTTGCTGCTCCATGACATACAGTAGAAATATTCTACTGCCCAAGCTACTTCTTTTCTGTAATGTCATTCTCACCTTAAATCTGCATTCTCAGTGATCCAGCAAAAGTTTCCTCTCCTCTTTGAAACTTCTCTGATCTTCCAAGGCCTCTCTGCACTTATTAATTTCCTGTATCTTTTTGTCAATTTGTTGCCTTGTATTACTAGTTTATTTTTGTGTATTTCAACTGAAGGACACAAGGGTAAAAACAATAGTACTTGACATAAAACCAGGAGAGAAGGGCTTTTGTTCTAGCTTATCACTTTCTACTTTTGAGTCCATATTACTTGTTTTTGTTATAAAATAAAGAATGTAGACTATGTCGCTTCTAAGATTTCTTTCTTCTGGGGGTAAAAATACATACGCATTATTCTACTACTTAGCCTTTCTTTCTGAGGAAAAATCCTAAATGTGTGTGTGTGTGTGTGTGTGTGTGTGTGTGTGTTTCCAGATAATGCTGATGGAAATCCCTCTAATTGTGCTAGAAAGTAAAAATGAAAATCTGTTTATGGGAAAGTGTTCTTGCCTGAGTATAATGTCCTGTGAGTCCTCCTTGGACATCCCAACCATTTCTCCATATCCTATATGAGAAAGTAGTTCACCCTTCAATATTTTGGTAAACTCCATTTTCAAGATTATTAAAACTCATTGGTTGTAAGAATTTTAAGGCACTCCATTTTTATAACTCTTAGAATATGAATATAATGATTGTGAGTAAAATAAATAGATTACATAATACTTACAGAAGAATCCAAATCAAACACAAAGATATAGCAAGCTACTATAATTTTAAGTTTTTGCACTAAGTCAAAATAATTACATGAATTGCCAATTTTAACCTTCCTTAGGAATCATTAGGCAAATTAAGTGCACAGGCACTCCATCTCAACATTACTCTTTAGAATATCTCACCTCTTTGATCTTTTCTAGGTTTTACAGGCCCATCTCCAAACTTGGGGAAATCCTACCATAGGCATTCTCTGTCTTGTTCCCCTGGGGGAGAAGGAAAACTTCTCCTTCATCCCCAGAGGTTTCACTGAAAGATCAACTTACAATAAGGTAGATTAGTAAGAGAAAGAGATTACAAGTTTATTAACCATGCACATCAGGAGAATCACAGAATGATTACCCAATATTCCAATGGAGTGCAGAAGTTTATATACCCTGATTTTAGAGGGGAAAGGGAGTTGAGGAATAGAGGTAATCTGTTCAGGGGCAATAAATGGTTACTAGGGAGGATAAATAGATACTTATAGAATGAATGGATGGAGAAAAACTGATTTGTAAATGATTCTCTTTGGGCATTAAATTAACCTCAGAGAGATATATTATCTTTAAAATAGATTGGGCCAGGTGTGGTTGCATTCCTGATCTTTCATGCTGCAATATATTGAGATAACAGGAAGGGGAAGGAAAATCAGTTGTTCTTTTCATAGGTCCATCTGGTTATGCAGATAGAGGGAAAGCCCCTTATAAGAGTCTGTTGATCTCAAAGGGCCTTTAATTCAAAATACTTTTTATACCAAGAAGTCATATTTTGGGGTGAAATTTCCTAAGCTCCTTCACTCACAATGAAGTCCCAACTCCTAAGCATAACATACAGAGTTCTCCGTGACTTAGTCCTGCTTACTGCCCAGAACATCTAGTTCTTGCATTCTCGTTATACCAATCATACAACCATTGTCACTCACAGCCCATGTTTTCATGTGGTAAACTCAGCCTTAAATATCTGTACATCTCTCGTTCATCTCTTCCACTCTTCCACTCTGTAGCTGGACAATTACTCATTCATTTTTCTTAAATCACAAATATTATTACCAGAATATTCCTTTCTCTAAACTTCTAAAATTAGGAGAATTGTCTACTTCCCTATCTCTTCCTATTTTATAGATTTCTGTATCATACTTTGTATACTTGTTTATATCATGAACAGTTCTATCATATAACCATATAAATTTTTAGAAATTTTTTCTAATATAGGAATACTTTTTTTTTTTAATTGGGGGAAAACTACAAAGCATTTACAGTACCATGTTTACAGTCACAATTTGTAGTGAGCTGATTTCCCAAGATATATTACCACTCAAGTTGACTTATCTTGTTACATTCAAAAACCTACTCTGTCAA
>CAUYRT010026326.1:0-33019 GCA_963574885.1 Lepilemur ruficaudatus | reverse complement strand
AGCACTCTGGGAGGCTGAGGCGGGCGGATTGCTCAAGGTCAGGAGTTTGAAACCAGCCTGAGCAAGAGTGAGACCCCGTCTCTACTAATAATAGAAACAAATTAATTGGCCAACTAAATATATATAGAAAAAATTAGCCGGGCATGGTGGCGCATGCCTGTAGTCCCAGCTTCTCGGGAGGCTGAGGCAGAAGGATCGCTTCAACCCAGGAGTTTGAGGTTGCTGTGAGCTAGGCTGACACCACGGCACCCTAGCCCGGGCAGCAGAGTGAGACTCTGTCTCAAAAAAAAAAAAAAAAAAAATCCTTCTTTTAGGTGGAGAAAATAAAGCTCAGACAGGTTAAGTGACTTGCCTGAGGTCACACAGCTAATAAATGGTGGAGCTGAGCCTAGATTGCAGGATTGACTGCAGAGCTTAACCTTCTAATCACTCTGATACAGAGCCTCTCTGAAGTAATAGACTTAAAAAAAAGTCCAAAAGTTGCTACCTTCAAGTGTGTGTTGTCTTTTAAAGAAATTGTTTTGAAAAGTGCCAACTTACCCCATCAATACTGCCATTGTTCTGACTCTTTGGCCCTCAGAACCATACACAAGCCTCATGAGAAAACTAGTCTCATTTAATTTTATCATCCTCATCTTTTAATCTGAAATGATATTGCTTAACTTGATTATGCACCTTATTCCCCAGACTTTGATCTAAATGAATCCTAGCTGTTGTTAAAAATCAAATCCACCTTTAAAGGATAAATATTTGTCCTCATCAAGATACTCCATTCACTTCAGTGTCTAAAAAGGAACAATCCGGAGTGCTTTTAACAGTGTCTTTGGAATAAGTGATTCGTCTTCCAAGGAGATTGCTTTGAAGGGGAAACTCATGTGGGATGCATAAGCTCTGGTATGTTTATTTAAAACATACTTTAAATTTCCTCACATATATTCACAAGGAACTTGCCTAGTAGCCCCAGAAAATCAACTCTGCGAAGGCAGGGTAAATTGATGAGGTTACCAAGTCCTTTTGAATTGTGTCTTGCCTGGACTTTAAACTCTCATTCAGTGAATTGTAAACATGAGCAAAAGGCTCCATTGAGGAAGGGGACCTTGCTTAAATGGAGACACCCATACACATCCACCTTGACCCCTCTCTCCGGTCTGCAATGCCAACCCCTAAGCCAGCAATGGAAGTCGGTAGCTACAGAGAGTTTGGGGCTCTGAAGAGACAGAGTACTGGACACAGCTTTTTGGATAGGAAGTCATCAATTTCCCCTTTCATACAATGACCCTGAGCTTAACTTACATGCCTCCCAGTTGCTAGAAACCTGGTGTTGCATCTGAGCCCAAACAGTGCCAGACAATTTTTGATAAAAGTTGTCAATGTTTCCATGGGATTTTTATGTGGCCTGCCATTTAGTAATCAATTTAACGTCAGACACATGGGACCACCTTTCCATAACTTTTCTCAGTCCCCAACACTTGATGGGCTGGGGAGGCTAACCCAGCCCAAAGACTTTCTGGCTGGGTTTAGTTATTACATCAGACTTCCTTAAATCCCTCCCTGCTAATTTACTCAAAGCACAGCCCTTCCACTTTGTGCAGTAACATAACTTTGGTTTCTTTAAGCTCTTGTCACTTTCAGTTTTGCCTACACTGCCTCCCACTTCCTCCCAAAGCACTCCACCCCATTACCATATTGTGCTTTCCAGATGTTCACCGTCCTGAAATATCCCATATGACAAAATGTATACATGTTGTAATTGTCCAAGTGAGTCTATCTTTACTTACTTTGGTCTGGTTCCCATTTGTCTTATTGGTTAAATAGTAAAATTTTGATTAGTGTGGTTGACAGAATAATGCCCCCCCCCCAAAAGATGCCCATGTCCTAATCCCAGGAACCTGTGACTATGTTATGCTGCGTGGCAAGGGGAAAGGAAGGTTGCAAATCTGCTAACCTTAGAACAGGGTGAGTAGCCTGCATTATCCAGGAGGGCCCAATGTTATCACAGGGTCCTGTTGACTAAAGAAAAGAAGTCAAGCTTTTAAAGAATTAGTTAGTTTTATTCAGCAATCTTACTGAGGTCCGTAGACTAAGACCTACAGCCCGGGACAGCCCTTTAGAGCAGTTCTATAAGAATGCTCCTGCACAGTCTTTCAGGTGCTGGAAGTCCAGCAAGTGCAAAATCCAACTTGCTCAGAAGTTACTTTAAAGCAGAAACACATCAAGGTTTGGGTGTAAGAGTACAGCTGGTTATAGATTACAGAGACATAGTCACTAACCCACTAGATTTTATCTTATGTGTAGGAAAAAGCAAAGACTAGGGTCATTTATCTTCTAAGACAGAGCCACAGACACTCCAAGGAGAGACTGCTTTAAACCAGCAGTCCCCAACTTTTTTGACACCGATGACTGGTTTCATGTAAGACAATTTTTCCACAGACTGGGGGTTGGGGGCAGGAGGATGGTTTCAGGATGATTCAAGCACATTACATTTATCGTGCAGTCAAACCTCTCTGCTAATGATAATTTGTATTTGCAGCCACTCCCCAGCACTACCTCAGATCATCAGGCGCTAGAATCGTGTAAGGAGCACACAACCTAGATCCCTCCAGGCACAGTTTGGGGTAGGTCGTGCTGCTATGAGAATCTAATGCCGCTGCTGATCTGACAGGAGGCAGAGCTTATGCGGTGATGCAAGCCATGGGGAATGGCTGTAAATACAGATGAAGCTTCACCTCCTGCTGTGCGCCCCATTTCCTAATAGGGCATGGACTGATACCGGTCAGTGGCCCGGGGGTTTTGGACCACAGTTTTAAGGAATGCAGTGACTCAGGCAAAAGACATGGGGTGGCTGTGTGCTCTACCTTATTTTGTCTTCAAAGCATCCTTCTGGAGAGGTACATGTGGTCACAGAGTCAGGGGCTTTGTGAAATTATGCTGGCAAGCAGACATGAGTGAACGTTGCTTCTTTCATTTGTTGCTTTGTCTTACAGTCCTTAAAAGTGTAAGAGGCAGCAGAAGAGGAAGTCAGAGGAATGTGACAGAGAATTGCACCTGCTACTGCTGGCTTTGAAGATGGAGTAGGAAGGCCAGGAGCTAAGGAAGGTGGGCAGCCTCTGCAAGACAGAAACCTTGATTTGAGCCCAGTAAGACCCATTTTAGATTTAGTAGCAGCAATAGAAATCAAATGTGATTAGCAAAGACCTAAATAATCAGAAAACACAATTCACTAACATGTTTTTCTGTATATCACTTTTGAGAGAGATAATCATATCTCAAGAAAAGCTTAAATCAACAATTTACTTTTAAACAAGATCTTTTATTGGATTTTCTTGAAACAGACTCTGACAGAGAGTTGGAAGTCGCAGGTTTATTGGGGAGAGCTCTCAGGTGAGGAACGCAGGACCTGGCAGAGGGAGACACTGGCCTGCAGTGCTTCTGAGGCCTTCACCAATCCTATGGGCCACTCTGGAGCTGGGATGGCCATTCAGAGTTGTCCCAAATTGAGGCAAAGGGGCTGAATCTTTGTGTCCACATCATCCAATTTGGAAGGGAGCGTAACCTTGGCTGAGCACAGTGCCCACCTGGGGACACACTGTGCACCATCAGCAGCTGATATTCCCAGCTGCTGCTGCTAGGGGACAGGTGGGCCAGCCCTGAGGAGAGGATCTGGGCTGGCACTAGAGTATTCACTGCAGCGCTATTATTTTGATAGTTTAGTGCTGCCTGTGTAGCAGCGCCTACGTGAAGGACTTTACACTCATCACGTCTAGTCCTAGCAAAGTAACTATCACTATTAATAGTTCCATTTTACAGATGAGGACACTAAGGCTCAGAAACTTAGACTGGTGAAGCAATTTGTCCCAGGCCACCCGACCAGGGAAGTGGTACAGCCGGGCTTTGACATCAAAGCTAGCCCTCTTAATCCCCAGTTCACCACAGATCACATGGAGCACATCCCCAGGAAGAGAAAGAACATTCACAAACACCAATCCGACACCACAAAATCCTTGGTCCTCAAAGAACAATAAGATTTTATTCAGTAAACTCTGCTTTCTAAATAGGAAAAGAGGCCTGAGACCGATTGATAAGATAATAAACAAGGGTTGGAATGCAAAAGAACTTCTCATGGCCCAGAAGGGATGAGTAGATCAAGGTTTATACTACACAGTAAATCAAAGTTAATTACATTTCTGCTCCGTATTGTACGTGGTGGAGTCAGTCATGATTTTTACTTATGCCTCAGCGTTCTCTTTTCGAGTGGAAGCTCCTAGGGGACAAGTATCAAGACAGTCTGACTTTCTTCTTGTGTCCCCAAGCACCATGTCCACGCAGGGCAGCGCATAATAAACACCGTCTGATGATTTCCTGTCCTTACATTTGTAGCCCTAGCCCTTGTCTAAACACCTAAGATGCAGTGTCGTTCACTGAAGCACTCTCCCTGTGGGTTGGGACCAGAGAATATGGTGCTCTGGAAAACGCCATAAAAGCTCTCTTCTTTAACAAGGATCCCAGTGTCCCGTGATGGATGCTGTAAAATCTGGAACCAGCTGGTGTGTTCATAGCCATGTGGGCCCATTAACAGCGTCTGGTCCTGTGGTAACGTACTTCATATCCAAAGAGCAGAAGCGAAAGCATTTATTACAAATAGCACGAGGTGACCCTGGAGTAAACACAGCTGTGCCCTTGTGATGTCTTGTCCGTGGTGCTCCCTCAGCAGATTAAAGAAATCCGTGTTTTATGGAGCCATCGCTTATTCTGTATATACACAGAGGGCTGTTTTGCTATCAACCCGGAGCTCACTGCGTATAAGGTTTCAGGCCCAGGAATTATATGAAGCTGAGAGGCTTCATATAAAACATTTATTCTTGCATGTTCTAATATTTTCAAAAGGGAATGAGGGTCAGTTCCAATTTGTTCCTAAATGATTTACACAACATTTCAGGCCCGGACGACTTGGAGCTGCCCTCGTGACTTCTTACAGACTCCTCCGTGTGCGCCCGGTGTCCTCCCCGACAGCTGGGCTGCTGGGGTGGCATGAGACTTTATCTAGGAAGGTTTGGACCCAGCTCTGTCGCCTACTAGCTGTGGGGCTTGGGGAGATTCCTTTAATTCACTGAGCCTTATTTTCTCATCCTTAAATGTGGGAAAATGAGCTCTGCTTCCCAGAATTTGTGCTAAATTAGATTGGTAGCCCCCAAATTACAGGGCAGAGTGGTAGTATACGGTAAGACCCATTAAGCTGCTGAAAAAAATTAGAATATATAAAAATATTATCACATCTACATAATATTTTATATAAATATAAATTTTCATTAAATGTGTACATTTAAAATTATGCAAGGATTATATATTATACAGTTGACCCTTCAATAACAAGTTTAAACTGTGAGGGTCCACTTATGTGCAGATTTTTTGCAACCAAATGCAGATGGAAAATACAATATTTAGGGTATGCAAAACCTGGGTATAAGAAGAGCCAACTTTTCATACTTGTGGGCTCTGCACGGCCAACTGTGGGACTTGAGTATGTGAGGATTTGGGTATATTTGTGGGATCCTGGGACCAATCCTGGTGTATACCAACGGACAACTGTATATGCACATGTAGGAGTGTGTGTGTGTGTGTGTGTGTGTGTGTATAAAACCCTTGCATAATTTTATACATATAGCATGGCAGTATACACATAATTTATAAGTAAAAACTACACACATATTGGGGTGAACTGGCAGGACCACTGAATGGCTAGTTCCAAACTCACACTGCAGTTTATGGTGGTGAACCAATGGCCATGTGGTGGCTTTCTCACAAGATTTCCATCACTTCTCCAACCACTTTCCCCTCATTCGTCAGAATTAGACACAGAGAAACTGTATCTTTCTTTGTTTTCTCTACAAACTGAGATGCTCAAGAACTTTCTGCAACAATGAAGAGAATGATCCTGGCTAAGGACTTCCCTCCTCAGGGATTAGGGAGGAGACCTCCCTAATAAGGTGGGTGATGTGTCCATATTCCACACAATTGGATTTTTGTAGAAAAAGCTATCACTGGAATGAAACCAAATTCTTGAAGGTTCTTTTTATACATGAACTTGGTTGCCTCTCTCCTCCATTCCAAAAGAAAAAAAAATCATATTAATATAACTTATTGAAATAATGCAGCTTTACTGTCACAAGTTCAGGGCCACTGAGTGTTTCACTTGTGTCTCGGGGCCCACTGTGTGTCAGGCATGTTGCTAGACCCTGGGAATTCATAAATCTCCCCGACTCATGCCTGCCCTTGAGGTGTTCACAGTGGAGTGAGGAAGATGGAAGCGTCAACAAATGTCTTAGCCTGTTTTCTATTGCTTATAACAGAATACCTGAAATTGGATAATTTATAAAGAAAAGGGAATTTGTTTCTTATAGTTATGAAGGCTGAGAAGTCCCAGGTCAAAAAGCCACATCTGGAGAGAGCTTTCTTGCTGCTGAGAATTCTCTGTAGAGTACAGAGGTGGCGCAGAGCCCACACGGGGAGGAGGCTGAGTGTGCTAATGTGCTCAGGTCTCTCTTCCTCTTCTTGTAAAGCCACCAGTCCCCTTCCATGATAAGCCACTAATCCTTTAATTCATTAATCCACGAGGGTAGCCCTCATGTTCCAATCACCTCTCAAAGGCCCCTCCTCTCAATACTGCCACATTGGGCGTTCAGTTTCAACATGACTTTTGGAGGGGACATTCCAACCACAGCAACAAAGAATCACAAAACATGCGTCAAGCAGTGAAACACCTGTAGAGTTATGAGCACAAGTAATCTGCCTGGGAATGCAGAGGCTCTTCTCAGAGGCTTTACCTTCCTAAAGAGTGAGTTGAATTCTGGCAGATAAGGAAAAGCAGGGTGTATGGAAGCCGGGCATGGAGGACAGGGGATCCTCATCATGAAGGCCTGGAGGTGTGGGAGAGAGAGGAGATGGCAGGGGTGCATCATTCCGAAGGACGAGTTCTAGAATAGAAGGTGTTGGGAAAGTGTCAGGAGGTGACCTGGTAAGTTAAGCAAGGGGCAGTTGTAAAGAGTTGTGTGTGTTCTGACTTTATCCTATAAGCAAAGGAAAGGGATTAAAGACCTGTAAGTAGGAGACAGGCGTGACCATGTAGTGGTCCACCCCACCGAGGAGTAAACAGATATTTTCCCCTTTCTCATCAACAAGGAAAGTGTCAGAAAACCACATTGGGTTTATCAAGGTAGCCTTCCCATGTGTGTAACCCGAGGACTATTGTGGTCTCCATAAGAAATATAGATATTAGGCACCTCAGGGAGCCTCCATTTGAAAAGGCCCAAAAGCCCTGGAACCACTGAAGATAGCCGGTGCTGGACACAAGGCAGGGGCCGAGGAAGAGAGGGGTGCAGAGGCAGAAGAGGCCCCATGTGTGTTGGGAGAGGTGGCCCTGCTGCTAAAGAGAAGAGAGGGGGAGAGATCTCAGTGGTCAGGGGCTGGTGGAGGAACAAGTCCTGCTCACAACTCCTGGACTGGCCTTTAGGCCAGGAGGACTTGGCTGTGTATGTGAAATGAAAGGATAATTCTTGCAAAAGGCCTCATTCAGGTGTCTGTGAAAGTGACCTGAACAGAAGACCCTTTCAGACAGGCTTTCAAGGCCAGGAGCTGCTCAGTGTCAGGGGACACTTCTCATCAGCAGGGCCAAGAAGGAGAATTGACCTGGTCTGAGCTTCTCCTTTAAGACAATTACAAGTCACTTCTCACGACATATAATGGGGATAGTGTGAATATCAGCAGCTGGGGGATGTGGAGTGTGGAGGAGTGAAGGAATTGGGGATAGACTAACAATTTTTTTATTATTTAAATCTCTTTGTTATTAATTAACTTCTCTGATAGGCTTCTGAATGCCTTCTCTGCCTTGTCTTGAAGTTCATTGAGTTTCTTCAGGACAGTTATTTTGAATTCTTTGTCTGTAAGGTCACCTATCTCCATCACTCAGGGATTGGTCACTGGTACCTTATTTAGTTCATTTGGTTAGGTCATGTCTTCCTGGATATTCTTTTTCTTTTCTTTTCTTTTCTTTTCTTTTTTTTTTAAGACAGAATCTTGCTCTATTACCCAGGCTAGAGTGCCACGGCATCAGCCTAGCTCACAGCAACCTCAAACTCCTGGGTTTAAGTGATCCTCCTGCCTCAGCTTCCTGAGTAGCTGGGACTACAGGCATGTGCCACCACACCCGGCTAATTTTTTCTATTTTTATTTGCCCAGCTAATTTCTTTCTATTTCTAGTAGAGACAGGGTCTCGCTCTTGCTGAGGCTGGTCTTCAACTCCTGACCTCAAGCAATCCTCCTGCTTCGGCCTCCCAGAGTGGTAGGATTACAGGCATGAGCCACCACCTCTGGCCTTCCTGGATGTTCTTAATGCTTGTGGATGTTCGTCGATGTCTGGTATTGAAGAGTTAGGTATTTATTTTAATCTTCACAGTCTGGGCTTATTTGAGCCCGTCCTTCTTGAGAAGGCTTTCTAGATACTCAAAGGGAATTGAGTGCTGTGGTCTAAGTCTCTGGTCACTGCAGCCGTGTCGGTATTAGAAGTGCCCCAAACCCAGTAATGCTGTGACTCTTGCAGACTCCTGGTACCACCTTGGTGAGCTGAATCTTGGTTCTTCTGAAGGTGTTTGCTTACATGGATATTTGCTGAATTAGGTGTTCATGCAGAGGGATGATCACTGGAGGTTTCTATTTGGCCATGTTGCTCCGTCTCGCCCACCTCCAGTATAAAAGCTTTTTAAAAACCACTTTCTTGAGATATAGTTCACATACCACAGAATTCATTCATTTAAAGTGTACAGTTCAGTGGCTTTCAGTTTATAGATACAGTTGTGAAACCAGTACCATAATTAATTTTAGAACATTTTCATCACCTCAAAAAGAAACCTCACCTCCCTTAGCCATCACCCCCAGATCTCCATCTCCCTCAGCCTTAGACAACCTCTAATCTACTTTCTGTCTTTGTAGATTTGCCTATTCTGGACATTGCATATAAATGAAATCATATAACCTGTGCTCTTTCGTGTCTGGCTTCTATCACTTAGCATAACGTTGTCAAAGGTCATCCATGTTGTAGCATCTAACAGTACTTCATTTCTTTTTATGGCTGAATAATATTCCATTGGAAGGATGTGCCATTTTTATTATTCATTCGTCAGTTGGACACGTGGGTTGTTTCTACTTTTTGGCTATTACGAACAGTACTATTATATTATCAACATTTGTGTGCAGGTTTTTGTGTGGATGTATGTTTTCATTTCTCTTGGGTGTACACCTAGCAGTGGAATTGCTGGATCTTATGGTATACTTAGGTTTAATATTTTGAGGAACTGCCAGACTGTTTTCCAAAGCAGTGGCACCATTTTACATTCCCACCAGCAGTGTACAAGAGGAACCTATTCATTTTAATGTCAAATTCACCTTAGGATAGAAGGACTGGCTCTTGGCCCTTACTCCTGAGGGAAGAGCCAGGCAGTGGTTACAGTGGCAGCCTTTGCTTTCAGCCCTGCTTGGAACTTTAGAGTATCTAGGCCACCCCTTCTGTTTCAGGCAGTCTTGACCTCTGGGCCATTGGAATGTAATGCTTATTTTCCTCTTTCTTAAGAGTGTTTTGAGGAGAGAAATTCTTTGGGATCCTTGGAATGGAATAGCACAATTTTATGAGGTCTGTTGGTGGTGGTTGCCACAACAAAATGAATAGCTGTAATACCTAAAATCATTGAGCGTTAGCCCTGGAACGGATAGTAAAGAGACTATCTGGCCCAGGCACGGGAGCAAGCAGCAGCTCACAGAACATCTGATCAGTTGTAGGTGCTTGGGCTTAGGGAGCTCTATGCAGGCTCAGGAAAAGGACTGTGATTGATTAGCCATGTCTGCCATGGTGATAGGAGGACATCAGCGGTGGAACGTATGCTACCTACTTGCTCTCCCTGATTGAAGCCAGCCATGGTACCCCTGAGGAAATGAGGTGAGGAAGCACCCAAGGTCACATAGCTGGCTAATGACAGAGTTGGAACAAGAATCACTTCCGTGGTTTTTTCTCTGCACCATATTGCCCCCAGTGCTGAAAAGTGCCTCATAAAGGGAACTGTTTGGGGACAGGAATAGGGCAACCCAGTCAGAAGGTCACTTTCTATCCTGCTGTGTTCAGACAGTTCTCATCAGTTCCTACGGGACTCACTCCATCAGGGTAACTAGTTAATGATTATAAAGGCTTGGTAAATGCTAACTAATAAATACGGGCCATTCCCACCTGCAGAACCCTCATATTTCCAGCATCCGTGTGGAACACCCTTTGAAGTCCACAACCTTGAAGCATTTGGACATTGGGAGGCTTGAGGGGAATGGGTTTGAACCAAAGAAGTTAAGCCCTTTCTAATCTGAAAGGGAACAACTGTGTGTGTGTGTGTGTGTGTGTGTGTGTGTATTTATTCTCCACTTGAACAAAGAGAAAGGAATTTCCGTATTCAGCCCTTAGATCAATCAAACTTAATTTTTCCAGAAATAGTAAGGACCAAAGTCATTCTGGGATAGAAAAATGATTGTTCTACAGGGGAGAAATGAATATTGACTATAAAAGATAGCCATTTTTTTGATGATTGCCCAATATTTTAAATGTATTTAATACTACTAAACTGTATAGATGGCTAAAATGGTAAATTTTATGTTATGCGTATTTTACCACAATAAAAAAAATCTGGGGAAAAGTAATCA
The DNA here is from genome assembly GCA_963574885.1 of Lepilemur ruficaudatus. Taxonomy (NCBI): domain Eukaryota; kingdom Metazoa; phylum Chordata; class Mammalia; order Primates; family Lepilemuridae; genus Lepilemur; species Lepilemur ruficaudatus. Next base: position 22,291 of record CAUYRT010026326.1, on the reverse strand, counting down.
TGTTTTAAATCCTCTAATCTATTTGAATTTCATTAGGATGTAAAATATGCTTGAGTTTCTCTTTTTCCACCTTATTAGTGAATGAAACTACATACCAACAAAAAAGTTATATAGAACTCAGAGACCTCTTGTAACTAGTTCCTTTTATTTCTTTTTTAGATGTTACTGTATAAAAATAAAAAATATATAAAAAATGATCTCCCTTTTCCTTTTGTCCCTCTACTTTATTTTTTTTTCCTTCGCATCATCACTTGAGCACCTACTATATGCCCTCCGTTGTGCTGTGATTCCAGTGAGAGTCAAGTGAGTGAGTCACAGTCCCTGCCCCTGAGGAGCTCACAGTCAGTGGGGCCTGTGCTTGTTCCCTGCCCAGGGGACAGCCACAGGCTGCACCACAGCCCGAGGAGGCAGAGACCAACTGCCTCTGAGGAAAGGAAAGGTGGGGGTGAGGAGGAAGGCTCTAGAAGACAAGTACATGGCCACTGGGCAGAGAAGCAAGAGAAAAGCATTCCAGGGTCAGGATGCACATAGGCATACAAGGTTCCAGAACAGCAAAATGTTGAAGATCTGAAGCATAAAGTGGATGTGGAGGAGGGACATTGGAGGAACTTACAGATATCTCTTCCCAGGCCCCAGGAAGGAGCCTGGTTCCACATCCCTTCTGAGAAGACTCCTGGCTTTTTCATTAAACTGTCAAAACTAAACCATGAACGCAGGCTAGTGAGTGCATGCGTGTATCTGTGTGTGTGTGTGTGTGTGTGTGTGCACGCGCACGCGTGCACGTGCATGTATGAGAGAGAAACAGAAAGAGAGGAGCTTGTGATGAATACATTTGTTAAAAATTGGAATTCATGTCTAACTGTTCCTTCAGATCTCCTGTTGCCTAAGATATCATTTACTTAATTTGACAAGCTCATGACATCAACCTCAAAGGTGAGGACTGCCTCTGTCAGCCAGAGATTTGTTTAAACCTTTCGTGAGCGACATCATTATATTTTTCAGACTGCACTGTCTCTTGGATGACAATGGGACGTGTAAATTTTCCACCAACAACACCCCATCACTGTCCCCTCTGTCTGCCCCAAACCCACTTCCCTCTCAGGCCAGTGAGTGTCCCCTGGCTCTGGTGGGCAGGATTTGGGAACTCACCAATGAAATAAGTGACAAGCCTGAGCAAGGTGGTGGGAAGGAAATAGTCTTCGGGTCACTGAACATTCTGAGGGTTTGGCATGGGTTTCTTAGGTTATGCATTTTTCTCCTCCTTTTTTTTTTCTTTTTGAGATATAATTCACATACCATAAGATTCCCTCATAAGAGTATATAATTCAGTGTTTTTTAGTATGTTCACAGAGTTGTACAACCATCACCACAATCCATGTTAGAGCATTTTCATCACCCAAAAATGAAACCATGTATCCATTAGCAGTCCAACCCCCTGACCCTTGACCCTAGGCAACCACTAATCTACTTTCTGTCTCTGTAGCTTTGTCTGTTCTGGACATTTCTTATAAATGGAATCATATACTATGTGGTTCTTTGTGATTGGCTTCTTTCACAGAACGCTTTCAAGATTCAGCTACATTGTAGCATCTATCAGTACTTCATTCGTTTTCATGGCCGAATAATACTCCATGGTGAGAACAGACCACATTTTATACATGTATTCATCCTTTGATGGGCATTTGGGCTGTTTTCACCTGGGGCTGTTATGAACGATGCTGCTATGAACATTCGGGTACCAGTTTTCATGTGGCCCTGTGCTTTCATCTCTCTTGGTTATAGATAAAGTGGAATTGCTGACTTATACGGTAACTATGTTTGACATTTTGGAGAACTGCCAAACTGTTTTTCCATGGTACCCTTAAAGTCTGAATTAAAAGGTAATTTTAAAACTTCAAAACATATAGCTTCCCTCTAACAGCTGGACACAGCATCTGTGCTCCTCCATGGTCATGTGTTTATTTTATCAACCGGACATCATACTTTTACCCCTGCAGCTCAGGGCTGGAACATCCTGGGACCCGGGCTGGCCTAAGCCTAAAGGGGCTGCCATCCCTCCTCCCAGGAGAATCTCAGGGTAGCATCTCAGTCTTGGGGAGGAACAGTTTCCTTCCTGTTGATGCAAAGCTTGATCAGTCTCTTAGGTGCTGCCCTTGCCTTCCCCCCATACATTGACCAATGTCTACAGGATTCGTTAAGTTAAGGGTAAAGGCCTAGATAGTTCTGGGGGTTCTAATTCCCACAGCAATACAGGGAAGAAAAGACCAGGTGAGACACTCGTCATGACCGGAAGGCGTAGGCAATACTTCCTGGACTGGTTGGGTCCCAGTAGCCCAGACTGCAGAGGGCAGAGGGATGAAGGGTGTCGCTGAGCCAGGCAGCAAGAGGTGAGGGAGAGCCTGGCCTGCCGAGCTAATTGCCCACCTACTACATACCAGCTGGTCTAAGTCTGGCTCCTTATTTAACCCCATCTTTAGGGAGAAGGAAACCAAGAGTTCAAGAACACATGCCTAGTGCCTCACAGCAGCAGAAGGCAAAACTGAGCTGAAGACAGAGTAGGCCCAAGTGCCCAGATTGGCCTCAGTCCCAAGCCACCCTCCCCACAATCCAGAGCCCAGCTGCGGGGCACAGGAGGAAGGACACAGCTTCATTTACCTGGGCATCCATTCCACTCGGTGGCCTTCGAACACCAGCACCTGGCCCTGCCCCGCAGCAGCGTCACTGCTGTTTTGGAGGCAGTCATATATTTTTAATGACCTGCAAAATCTCCCTGTGAGAAGGGAGGGAGAGTTGAAATTACAGCCAAGCAATTTGCATTGCAAATCAAGTTATCCTCCCTCCTGCCTTCCAAGAATATGCAGAAATAAATGCCTCCTAATGAACCCTGGGGGGCTGAGGCTTTGATATGAATTCTGCTGGAGGCGGAAAGAGTTCTAGCCAGACTGAGACCCAGCGTGAAGTTGGAGCAGGAGGGCCAGGGCAGTCTCTTTCAGCACCAGGGAGAAAGGAAATTGGATTATCTTGCTAGCAATTGGTGTTTTTCTATCGCCTAGAACCACAGGCTCCCCTCCTTCAGATGAGGGGGTTAGATTTAGCCCTGTTTGACCAGCGGGCGCCTCACTCCTCTCCACCTTCTCTTCCCTGGTCTCATGAACCTTCACTTCCGGGGCTACAGAGAGCAGGAGCTCCAAAGCATTTGTCTTTCCCAGGACCTAAGAAGACCTATTAGAGACACATGGATGGAAGGATGAATAGATAGATAGACATGCAACCTTTCTATCTGAAGTCAGGTAACCTTTGATTCTGGCTGCCACCGGATGACACCCTTCCCCTCCCCCCACCATGGCCTCCAGGGTCTGTGTTTATTCAGCACAGGCAAGTGTGTGCCTGTAGGACTGAGCTGTGTGGGGCTGGGTAGAGCCCTGGTGTGGGTCTGAGGGCATGTGGATGTGGTATTTGTGTGGGTTGAGAGTGTGTGGTAATAATGGTTTGTGAGGACTTGTGAAAGACAGGGGTGGGGAGGCCTGCTCGCTGCCTCCCTCGGGCAATGCGGGAGGACAGGCAGAAGCCCAGCCTGGACAAAGGGAAGAAGTTCCCAGCTCCCCTTGGCGATGCCTCTGGGCTGCCTCCTTGTCCTAACCTTTCCTACTGATCAAGGTTTCTCCTCCTTCCCTGCTGGTCCTTCTTGAGAGGAGCCTGGGAACCCAGCGAAGCCCCTGCATGGAGAGGAGAGCTTGCGGGGAGAGGCAAGGTCTCTCAGTGCTTATGCAAGTGGGTGCCTCCATCAGACACCTGGATTCAAAACCCACAACCACTGATGAGGATGAATGGAATGGACTCTTCTGTTTCTCTACCTGCTCACTTGTAAACTGGGGATAGTGAAGGACCAATCCTACTGGGTTGGGGCTAACACTTATTGTGTGCTAATAAACACAAGTTAGTATCCGGGTGAATGAATTAGTAACTACTCAGCACTCTAGGATCCCATCATTGCAACCAGTGTTGCACAAGATGACTTGGCTTCTTAAGGCGTCTGAGGGCCGGTGGGCAGAGCCCTGGGGGTTAGGGGCATGCCCCAGGGAATAAGGAGGGGCTAAGGAAGGATCTGCTTGTCGGTGATGGCACAGCGTAGGTATGTTTGGGGAACTTGTCTACACCAACATGCCCCTAAGAAATAGAGAAAGGGGGACTATTACAGATTTTTTTAAAAAGTCATATTAATCAAATGCAATTGGGAGCACTGATTGGATGCTGATTTAAATGAATCAAATATAAAAAGATATTTATGGAACCATGAAGAAAATTTGAACATTGAGTCAATATTAGATAATTTTAAGGAATGATTGTTAATACTTTTAGATATGATAACGGTATTGTGTTTATGTTAAAAGACCAGATAGTCTTTATTTATCTCTTAGAAAATATACTGAAATATTTATGGGTGAAATGATATGATACTTTGGGTTTAATTTAAAACAATGTAGCTGGTGGGGACAGTTTGAGAAGCAGGGAGAAGCAGATTAAACAAGATTGCAAGGTGATGGTTCAAGGGGTTCCATTATACCATTTTCTCTAATTTTGTGTGCTTGGCCATTTCCATCATTAAACTATTAAACAGGGAAATAAAGAAGCCCACTCTGGAGCTGCCCCTTGGAGGATGTCTTCTGCCCTCCCACAATGTCACCAGGGCAGCACTCAGGCCCTTGGACCGAGGGAAGGGCCACAGCTGAGCAGCGCTTTCTAAGCCCTATAAATCAACAAGCACAGCTGAAGCCATTTAGTAGGAAGCTTGTTAATAAGAAAAATCTGGTTTAAATGGGTCATTTTATTGGAGAGAGGGAGCGGAAGATGATGGAGAACAGGGCTCCCTGGCAATGAGGAGGTTTGTAAGCGGTGCCAAGCTCTCCCTCACAGGAAGGGTTGGATTGTGTTAACTCCATCGTGCCTCAACCCTTCTCCAGGAGGATGGGGAGTCCAAGGTGGGTGCAACAGGAGTGGGGGTGGGCCCAGAGAATGTGCAGAGGAGAGCGTCCCTCGGGTTACCTACCCACTGCAGATGTGTGGGTCCTTCAAGGGGCAGCGGGGAGCTTTTGGATTCTAGGGAGACCATGTCTGGGATAGAGCACAGACTCTCATGCATGACCCAGGGCAGAAAATGAAGGAGAAAATAGTCAACCTGACAGTGTAGAAGTTTTCCAGTAGGGTGGGTAACTTGAGCCACAGAGAGAAGGAAGCCCTGCTGAAAAGGTGGGACTCTGAAGGAGAATCTTAGTGGGAAAAGAACCCAAGAGGGACCCTGAAAAAAAAAATAATGTAGCCAAACCAAGGTGAGGACAGTGGTGGATAAAATGCCCTGGAAAGTGTTTTTTGGTGATAATTGTATTGGAGGGTTGTGAGACTCAGCTTCCTGAGCTCAAGGGCTAAGAAGACCCGAGCACCTGAGTTGAGGGCTTGGGTGATGACAGGCCGAGGCAAGGGGCCCTGGAGGAACTAATTTAATGTGCCAGCAACTGAGGACCACTGCAGGGGTCATAGGAGACTGAATCTGTAGTCAAAAGATCCAAGTTCCAGTTCTAGCTTTGCCATTTCCTAGTGGTAAAACTGGGCAGTCAGTCCCTGGAACTATCTCGTCCTGTTCCCTATTGACTGAGGGGATGAACAGCACCCATTTCTCAGCAGTGCTACAGAGCCCGGTCTGTGCAATAAAAAATACACAGGATTTGGAGTCAAGGTGCCCTGGAGCCTTAAGCACAGGCCTCACCAACCATGAACACTGTGACTTCAAGCCTCTGAGCCTCTATTTCCTCATCTGAAAAATGGGAGAGGAACACCAGACTCGCACAAAGACGGAAGGAGAAAATGTAAAGAATCATCTTGGCACAGTGCCTGGCACATGGTAAACACCCAATAAATGTTAGCAATTAGGATTATTGATAAAAAATATAAGAACATCAACAAGGTTAAGTGTGGGAAGTCACTAAGAAACACAGAGACAGCACCCTGGGATTGGAGAAGGAAGCTCAGATCTTTCCAGACTTCTCCTGGTCAAAGTGGTACCAGACATTTAGCTTTTGTACTTTTTCTCTTTTCCATTGGAGGACAGGGACTGCCTAGTTTTTTGTTTTTGTTTTTGTTTTTTTTTTTTGATGTTGTTGTTTTGGTTTTTTCTATTTATTTTTTACTAGATGTTTGTTGTCTGAGGAACTGCCTAGTTTTAACGCAGGCCCTTTTAGCTTGGCCATACAATAGACACAATAGTGTCTACTAGGTTAGTAAAGACTGCTAGTTGGTTGAGATCTTTCTCCATGGGGGAAAATGTACAGAAACTACAGCATGGGCATGATGCAGGATTTAGGAGAAGAGAAAGGGAGTTTAGAAGTTGGGAAAATAAAGGCAGAACGTTGTTGTTTTTAATCTTGTGTTTAACTGGGTACCTTCAGCAAAATTTTTAATATGAACAGTGATTTGTAGGCCAAGCATCTTAGCACAGAAGCAAAAAAAGAAAGAGTCCTATTTGCATTATTAATACTCATGGATATATATGGATCTTTAAATAAGGGCATGCAGACAGTCATCTTTCCCAGAGTTTGTACCTTGTGGTTGCTGAAGAGACAGTTATGACACTATCCTTGCTAAATTAGACCTTGTCCACTTCACCCACATTTGTTCTCAGCCCCCGCCACGGTAACACCCTTCCCTCCCCCGGCCCTGCTTGTGCCCTGGCTGGCCCCCAACCCTCCCACGGAGCAGGAGGCGACCCCAGCCAGATCGCGGGATGTTTTCCTTCCCGTCTGACCCCTTGGTCCCCGTATGGTAGACGCCCGGGGTGTGAAACTGCACACCTACAATGTTGGCCTTCTGGTTTGGGAGACCTCAAGAGGAAACCAACAGTCCCTCCATTTCCTGTGGATGAAGGATTATGTGATTGAAACAAATCACCCCCTCATTCTTCTTCCCAAGTCACACATGCCCAGTGGCTGAGAGTTAAATGAGCATGAGACACCAAATCAAGGCGGGGCTGAGACCCCAGAGTTTAAAAACAGTGGGCCCCTTCCCTACACTTCCCTCCTGCTCAGTCCTTCTCTGGGGAAGGGAGTGGGCCAGACCCATCCCCTGTGGGCAGAAAGGGTTAATTCCTTCTAGGGTGAATTTTACTACCGGCACTTGCTTGGTTCCTATTACTTTTCTTCCACTTTTGTCTCTTCTCTTGCAAGCTGATTAGAAGCTCTTTGGGTTTGAAGGGGTTTGTGTCACAAGAGCTCTGCCACACCGGCTGGGTGCCAGGCAGGAAATATGCATCGCATTGAAATGGGACAGCACAGGCCAGGGTGCCTGGAAGGCCCAGAGGGCTTTTTACATGGAGATGAGCTGCCACTTGGCTCCTTCTGTAGCTAATCACCACTGTTGTTGAAATATTACTACTTCTGTTACAACCACTAATGCCCCAAATGAGGAACAGGTGCTTTGGGGTAACATCAAATACGGAATGGTGACTTTTCATTGGGGATCTCCTTGCCCTCCCAGTGAAGAGCCAGGGAACCCCAGTTTGATTGCTGCCTCTGTTGGCTGAGTGGGAGCAGTGCCAGGAACTGTCTCCTGTTTAAACCAGGACTTTCCTGATGAAGTTTTTGGGGTGCAGAACCCGAAAGGAGACTTACAGGGAAGTAAGTGCAAAGAACATGAGCCCCAGAGCCACTCAGCCTGAGTGTGAGTCTTAGCTCCACCTCTCAGTAGCTATGTGACCTTGGACCATTACCTGCCCTCTCTGAGCTCCTTTCCTCATCAAAGAAATGGATATACTAATAATATCACTAATAATGTCGGGTTGTCAAGAGGGCTCAAGATAATGTAGCTAAGTGGTTAGCGGGGGCTCCCGAATGAAAGCTATTATCGGAGTTTTGTTGACCTTGGTGTCTCATGCCCTTCATAGACTGATCCCCTTCACACACACACACACACACACACACACACACACACACACACACACACTCACTGCCCTTAGCAAAGTAACTAACTTATGATTTACACCTCTCCTCACTAGCACTGGGTCCTGGGAAACCAGGTAGAGATCACAGCCATGACAATGACCTACCTTTGCATTCCCCTTCCTAGTTTATAAAACACAAACACCCACACCCCACTATTTAATCCTCAGACCTACTTTGCAGAGTATATGTGTATCCTTACATTTTTGTGTTTGTGGTTTTTTTTTTTTTTAAAGAGAAAGCTAAGCATAAGAGAGGTTAAGCAAGGTGCCCAAAGTCATAAAATTCACAAATGGCAAATCTAGGACTGAAGTTTGATGTTCTTTCTCCCACTCCAAACAACACCTTGCCCAGGCATAGGGTCTAACTACCTCATTCCCCCTGAACAACGCTACCATCCCCAGAGGGCCCAGCTCTTTGCTAGGGAATTCCCTAACTTATCTGTGATAATGTAGAAGCAGCTGTCAAAGGATTACCCAGCTCAGGTAAAATATTTGTATTTTGGTGGTGTCTTCTGTTGACTAGGCCTTGATCCAAAGGATTCATGGGTATATTCAGGTCTTGAGTGGTAAATTACATTAACCCAGGGGGCTATTGCCTTTTCTTTCTATGTATAAGATTTGTCACACACCTTGAGGCTGTGGCTGTAAGAAATAAAGGGGAGACATCACAAAATTGTAAAGTTGTCAGCAATCTTTCATTCAGTAGGGTGTGGCCCAGTGACTGGACCGTGGCATCCTAGACTGAAGCCCATCTTCTAACCCAGCTGGACTCTGCCACCGGCTCTGGGCCAAGGGGGACGGGTTTAAACTTTCTGGGATGAGCTGAGGGAATAGTGAGCTTTTCAATGATATCCACGTCTCCTTTGATCTTGAGAACCCTGGGAGGTTATGTGTGGCAGGTGCCATTTTCCCTTCCTAAGAGGTTCAGAAGGCTGAACTCAGGTGCCCAAGATCCCAGACCAGAGAGCAGTGGTGCTCAGACCAATCTCATCCAAGTAATGCCTCTTTTACTTCTTCCTGCAGACCCTGCACTTCCTGGGTAGTAAATGAAGAAACCACACGTTTATCCTCCAGAAGGCAAGGCATTAGCCAATCCTTGATTCTACAGATGGGACAGTGGATCACGGAGACTGGTAGAATCCACAGGGACCATCCTGTCTACCACCACATTGCATTTGGGTGTGGACCCTGGGACTCCACTGTGACGTGGGTTTGAAGAGGGCCCAGGGACAAATCCCTCCCCAAATGGAAGCTGTGAGAAGCCCTAGCTGCCTTTATAGGGAGAAGGGAAGAAGATCAGGGGTTAACCTAGTTATGCCGTCTAAGAATGCAAAGGGTTAACTGTGGCTGCCATTTTTCCCCAGGACAAGGCAAGAGATTAGGGTTTTAAACCATAGCAAGAAGATTCAGGGTAGACATTAAAGGGGCTTTCTGACCACGAAGGCCAGAGAAAGCTGAAGTACAAAAGAGAGGAAGCTCCTGCTTTAGAATTTATAGCTAAAGGTTAGCTGCTGAGTAGGATAGCATAGCCCATCACAGAGATGAGGAGATTGAAGTCGACGCAAACTGCTAGAAGACACCATATAAACAGAAAGTATATCTACACTTATTTTTAATTGAATAATCATTGTTTCCAATTTGGGATGACTTCAACAATGCTTCTTCTTGTATTTCTATTTTGGCTCTCTAGGGGAAATTTGAAGTTTCCTGGTAATATATAATTTTAACCACAGTTTTCCTGAGGCAGTAAGTTTATATGGGAAAAATAGTTCACTCTGAATCTTAAAAAAAATGTTCTATGGTATAATTTGCCATCACACTAAACACACATGTCATTATCTCATAATCTTATAATTGCTGACTCCTCTAACCCTGACATCTCCAGAACAGGTAGTTCTCCTTCAAAGAACACATCATCACAGTACCAATACAGAATTTAAGTGCCCTTGTATGACAGGTAGAGAAGTGGGAGGGTGGGGGAAGGAGCTGACACCAGGAATAGAGAAATAAAGGACGCTGTGACTCTGGACCTCGATGTGCTCTCCTGTCCTTCATATATGCAGACGAGGGTGCAGACGTGTTCCCAGAGGGCATGTGCTCCACACCCTTCCTGGTAGGTGATGGGTTTGCATGGGTCCAGCCCTCTCCTGCCCTCTCTCCTATGGTTATGAGATGGCTCCCAGAGGAGCGAGTGTGTCTGAGAGGCTAAGTCACCAGCCTGCAGGGCTAAACTTGCAGCTACTTTATCCTTAGCTAGCCAGACAGCACAACAATACAGAAACTGACCGAACCATCCATCACGACTACGTTACAGAATAGAGCAGCACTTCCCAATCTTTCTCACGTTGTGGCACAAAGAGAAAATGATAATACAGCATTAGACACCCCAGGATAAACAAATGAGGTTGTTTGCAACTAACCAAGTGGCTCCAGCCACTCCACCTTGCCTGGACACCCAGGGGCTGGCGGGCCAATGCTTCGTGCCATCTGTCAGGAGGTCTGGAGTGGAGCGAAATGGTTAGGGCGGAGCAGCGCGGGTGGGAGAGGGCTCTGAAGTCAGATGGCTTGCATTTGAGTTCTGCCCACTCACTTATGACCCTGGGAGTTACTTAGTCTCTCCTTGCCTCAGTTTCCTCACAGATGGAATGGGTTAATGGTAGTACCTACTTCAATGGGCTATTCTGGGGATTAAATGAGTTCATCCACATCAAGTGCTCAGAAGAGCGTCTGGCACAGAACGTGCACTGGATACATGGCAACTGGCGCTGCTGTGCTGGCTCCCGAGACCCAGGGCCTGCTTCCCAGCAGGGTAGACCAAGTGTCAGCCGTGTTGCGCTCTGAATCCAGCCAGAAATTGTAGTCAGATGATTCACTGCATTCTCAAAATCTGTTCCTCTTCTGTTCTTTTCTCACGCCCTCTCTCTCTCACCTTCCCTAATGTGGCTGTGGACGCCTAAGAGGCAGTAGTAAAAGAGGAAAGAGAATTGATCTGGGAGCAGGAATTCACATCCCAATGCCAGTTCTTCTGCTCACGGGTGGGCTCCTGCCGGGTAAGTCAACCCACCTCTGGACCTCAAGGGCTTCATGGATGGAGCAGTTGGCCAGATGACTGCAAAGGTCTCTTTCTGCTCTAATGTGTCATGGCTCTTCTGTGATGCAGAATTACACACCATAGGGTGTGTGTGTGTGTGTGTGTGTGTGTGGTGGCTGGTGCCTGAAACCACAACACTGATGTCCAGGACAATTAACACAAATCAAGTTAATGGTTCATGTTTTCTGTGAATCAAAACACGCCAACACATCCCTGCCAGCAATAAGTACACACCTTCAATTTGCCAATGTTGCCCTCCAATCGCTGCATTCTAAATTGGAGCCTTTCCTACCTGAAGATTAAATCCATATAAATATGTCTCCTAGGTAACATCTTGTTAGCTTTGTTACTTAAAGCTCTTGAAAATAATCAAACTGCCTTTCTTTTTTAAAATAGTGATTCAAACATCTCGCTTAGGCCTCCCACCCGGCTAGCCTAGATTAGTAAAGTATGTTCATTTCTGCTCACATGAGGACATTGGATAAATATATACACACTTATATTCATCCATAAAAATACATTTTAAAATGCTGTTTCCCAGCATCTGGGGTTATTCTTTCCTAACTCTATTTTATTTAGAGGTAGTTATAACATGTACATCCTTCTTTTTTTCTTTTTATATGAAAGGGACGGTTGTGAGGAGGGCGGCTCAGTTTCCTTGTTTGTCTTTGTTGAGACAGAGTCTCACTCTGCTGCCCTGGGTACAGTGCAGTGGCGTCACTGTAGCTCGTTGCAACCTCCAACTCCTGGGCTCTAAGCGATCCTCCTGCCTCAGCCTCCTGAGTAGCTGGGACAACAGGCATGTGCCACAGTGCCGAGCTGGGATTTTTTTTTTTTTCTTTTCTTTTTGGTAGAGATGGGGTCTTGCTCTTGCTCAGGCTAGTCTCAAACTCCTGAGCTCAAGCAATCCTCCCTCCTCGGCCTCCTGGAGTGCTAGGATTTTACAGGTGTGAGCCACCCAGCCCATGTACACCCTTCTTGCTATTAAAAATTAATACTTTAGCCCAAATAGTCACTCATAAACAACAGCCAGAGCATCATCTCAATTTAGTCCTGATCCTGATGAAGACTGTCTCCCACCTTCATGGTTTGAGGAGAATTTTCTCTCCATTTCTTTCTCTCCCATCCTCCAGAGAGGATGGTCCTGTGAAGCCACTTCTCACACCTCCTAGAAACCAGCTGTGGTGCTCTCGCACAGCCAGGAAGGGAGCTAAGGCAGAGCTGTGTGGCCTGAAGGATTTGGCAGCACGAAGCCCCAGCAACCAGGACCCTGCGGTTTCATGTTGTTTTCACTGACAGAATGCCCTTTCTCTGCAAATCCCAGCTCAGGCCTGTGTGAGACAGACTTTCCCAGAGCTTGGACACCTACCACAGGCTAATATGACTGCCCAATGAGTAGGACATAATCTTTCAAGCTTTGGAGAGAGCTCTGACCTGCCCCCTAGGGATGGATGGACCGACAGCCCAGAGCAGAGCCAGCCAGCAACTGGGCAGCCTCACCAGCTTCATGTATCAGGCTGCAGGGGCCCAGGGCCAGCAGCAGTGGCATTGAGTCTGCATCCTGCATGGGGACAGGAGGACAAGCTGAATGTGGCCAGGACTTTTATTGCCTGCTGCCTTTGACAAATGACAACAGTTAGGAGAATGAGTTCACCAGAAAAAAAAAATACAACTCCCAGAGCAGCCATGGAGCCCTTTGAGCAGAAGTGCCTTTCGTCTCTCCTGGTGGCACAGCCATTGTCCAAAGCAGAGAGAAACAGGCCCCTGAGAGTGGCCTGCACCCGCCAGGCTTCCCCATGACTTGGTGTCTGTGGCAGGCTGAATAAAGACCCCTAAAAGTACCCAGGTCCTCATCCCCGGAACCTGTGAATGTCACCTCATATGGCAAAAGGAACGTGGTAGATGTGATGAGGCCAAGGATCTTGAAATGGGGAGATTATCCTGGCATCGTCTGGGTGGGACCTACGTGTATCACGAGTATCCTTACAAGAGGAAAACAGAGGGAGATTTGACTACGGAGGAGATGGTGATGTGAGGCCCAAAGCAGAGCTTGAGTGATGCACTTTGAAAATGGAGGAAGAGGCAGGAGCCAAGGAACACAGGCAGCCACTAGGAACAGAAAAAGACAAGGAAGCAGATTCTGCTCTGGAGCCTCCAGAAGGAAGCAGCCCCGTTGACACCTTGACTTTAGCCCAGTGAAACTGATTCCAGACTTCGATCTCCAGAACTGTGAGAGTATAAATTTGTGTTGCAACAAGTCACTAAGTTTGTAGTCATTTGCAGCAGCCTTTGGGAACACGGACAGTTCCCAGGAGCAGGAGGTGCCCCACTTGCAGGCCTCCCTCTATGGCAGAGACACTCCTGAGGGACACAGGGAGCACAGTGCACCCTGGGCAGATCTTCCCACAGACCTGCATCTTTGGCCAATGCTGGAAGTGGTCAGGGCAGGGATAGGGGAAGGGAATAGACATTTATTGAGCACTTACTATATGCTTTGCAGCTCACATACTCTTATTTAACCCTCACAGCAGTCTTGTAAGGAACGTGTGAGCACTCCATTTTCTGATGGAAGACAGTGAGCCCAGAGACTTCTGGCCACCTGCTTAAGGTCACACAGTTGGTTCAAAGAAGTTCCCCTGGGGAAGTTTATCTGTGGCTTCCCTCCACCCCTGCTCTGTGTACCCCCTCTTTAGAATCCTCCAAGGTGAGAGATTGGGTGAGGCAGTTACTATGACTGCAGTTCCAGGAGTTCACACATTCACCCACTCATTCATCCACCAAACATTTAGCCTGCACCTCCCAAGTGTGAGGTCCTATGCCTTGGGGAAAGGGCCCATCCTGCCTCAGGTCACATACAAGCCAGGAACAGACTTTTACAAGACAAGCTATGTCAGCATTTCCCTCTAGAAGTCCACAGCCCGCCTTGGATAAGCGCAGAGCACAGAGGCCCACGTGTAATCACAATGCGAATTATTTTATTTTACCAAGGAGAAGGTAAAGCTTGGCCTTGTTGGTAACTTGTCAGGACAGAAGGAAAAGGGATTGGCATTCTTCAGGCAGAGGGCAGTGCTGCTGGCTTTCCTGGAGGTGTGATTCAGGCTTTATCTTGGACTTTGCTTCCCTCACCTCAGGCTCTGCAGAGGCAAGAGCGGGACCTACAGCTTGCGGCTTCGTCAGCTGCTCTGTGTCTGGGTTTAACAGGAAGGCACCTCCAAGGCACCTCCGGCTTTTGACCGGTGCCCCTGTCTTTATGTCCTCTCCCAGCAGTGACGCTGACTTTGTGTCCCATTTGGTTTTCTATTGCTGGCTCTTTCAGAGAGGATGCTTTCAGTTGCAAACAATGAAAAATTCAATGCAAACTGACTCAAATTATCAAGGTATTTATGTGGCCTTCCTCCACCAGGGCTGGGAAACCTGTGGCCTTAGGGCCACATGTGGCCTTCTGGACCCTTGAATGTGGCCTTTTGACTGAATCCAAATTTTACAGAACAAATCCTATAGAACAAATCCTTTTATTAAAGGGATTTGTTCTGTGAAGTTTGGATTCGGTTGAGGGGCGGCACTTGGGGACCTGGAGGGCCATATGTGGCCTCGAGGCCGCAGGCTCTCCACCTCTGCCAGCTAAACTAAAAGTCTAGAAGTAGGGCTGGCCTCTAGGGAGGACTGTTCTAGTGCTCAAACAAGGCAACCAGGCTGGATTTTTTTTTCTCTGCATTTCTCAGCTTCATTTCCTCATCAGGCTCCACCCACAGGAAGTTCTCTGCTCAGGACCCAAGAGGGCTGCCAGCAGTCCCTAAAACTGAGTCTTGGCCCTGATGGGCAGACCATGGTGGTGGTCCCACCTGGGAGCCAATCAGGAAGGCCAGGAGAAACAACCCACTGATGCACTGATGGGTTTTTTGTTTTGTTTTGTTTTGTTTAGCACTGATCATGTGGTCCCTGCCCCCCGCCCCGCCCCAGGGGAAGAAGGATGACTTCCCACAGGAATTGGGAGTATTGTTAGGAAGGAGAGGAGAGAATGGATAGATATTGGAGAGCCAATCAATAAATGTTTACTAAATATCTCAAAACCCAGAGGGTTTTGTTTTTGTTTTGATCTTAAATGAACACATTTTCTCCTCTTCTTACGACTTCCTAGGAGTGAATAATCTTGCAGGGGCTTCCTTAATTGGGTACTTAGGATATCTCACGCTCCTGAGCGCTCAAGATTTCTTCATTAGGGCTTCCGGAGCTTGAGATGCCAGCTCTTCCCCCGTTTTCTGTCTGTGCTTCCCCTAAAGGAGCCAGGGCTGCAACATTGCCCTTGATTAATCACAGGCTAATTATCTAGTTGGTGGATTATCATAGCCCCTCCTTTTCTTTCCACATGCTGCCTTTTAGCCACCCCCCTGCTCGTTAACAAGTCTGCCTGAAAGGAGGGACGGGGTGGGGGTGGCGGGGGAGCAGGTAGAACTCCAAATCAGCCCGTTTAGCTCCTTACCAACCCCAGCAAAAATTTTTGAGGAGGAAGTTGGAAGGGAATCATGGTTTGAGATGACCTTGAATTTCTGTTACCTGTGATCACCTGATTGACTCCTGCCCCATCCCCTCTCCCCCAGCCCCATCCTGCTTAGAGATGTTGAAAACAGCTGAATCCAGAAAAGACACTTTCCTAGACAAACATGCATTTCCATGGTTCCATTCTTGTCCTCTCATTTCCTAGGTATGTCAAATAAATTTTCATAAAAACCTTTTTTAAAAAATTAAGACAACTGTTTTTGAGACCTGTGGATAACAGCTCAATCCCACTGTCCAACTTGAGAACTCAGATCACACCTCTCAGTTTCCCATGGGTAGGAGTCAGAGAAGCACAAAAGCCCTTGCTAAGTCAGGTAAACAAAGTGAAGGGGGTTGGGGACAGGGTGGGTACAGGCGTCCGTCCCAGCAAGCCGAAGCGCTTACATCCCCTTCACTGAGCACTGATCACTATTTCCACCCACATTGAACTAGATTCCCCCTAACTCTGGTGTAGGCTAGACAGGAATTGGTAATGACCTCCTAAGTTTTTGATCTTCTTAGTAGAATTCAAACAAAAGGGAAAGGATATCGTGTCTAATTTTTGGAGAGCGATTTTTTACTCCAACATCTAAAAACAAAGTCCATTTCCCTATGGGTTTGCCTTTCTTCTGACCATACCTGGTGGAACAGAGACCTCCAGCTCAGCTATAAGGTGAGAGCAGTCAGGGAAGTTATTAGAAAAATCCAGCTCTTTCATGCCGTGGCATGAGAGCAGCTGAGAGGCTTTAGGTTCAGTAATGATCCTGGGCTGGGCGTGGCGGCTCATGCCTGTAACCCCAACACTTTGGGAGGCCAAGGAGGGAGAATCCCTTGAGCCCTGGAGTTTGAGGCTGCAGTGAGCTATGATGATGCCACTGCTCTCTAGTCTGGGCAACAGAGTGAGATTCTGTCTCAAAAAAAAAAAAAAGAAAGAAAGAAAGAAAAAAGAAAAAAATGAACCTGATGGAAATGTTTTCAAATCCAAGCTATTAGCCCCACATTCAGCCTATAAGTCTTGATAGAAAGTAGGGGTGAGTGCCTGGCACTTCCTTTTACCAGCAACATGGCCTGGCCTAAGTGACCTGCGTGTTTATAGGCAGAGAGCTAGTTAAGCATTGACAACCTCTCCCAGCACTGTTTAGAAGGGTCATAAGCAACCCATCCCCTGGCAATGTTAGCAATGACTGTTCTCATGGCAGCATCATGCAGTGCTGGGCTCAAAAACAGAAAAACCAGGCCCCAGATCCCCCTCTGCACCTAGCCCTGTGGCCCACTGAGGCAAGCAACAGGCCTTCTGAGCCTTAGTTCTCTCAATGTGAACCTCAACAAACCTCACAGGGTGGTTTTGAGGATCAGATGCACTACAGTAGTCTCCCTCACCTGCTGTTTGGCTTGCTGTGGTGTCAGTTACCCACAGTCAACCATGGTCTGAACATACTAAGTAGAAAGTTCTGGAAATAAACAATTTACAGTTTAAATTGCACACTGTTCTGAATAGCGTTATGAAACCTCCCGCCACCTCGCATCCTCCTTCCTGGGACATGAATCATCCCTTTGTCCAGCGTCTCCACACCGTACCTGCTCCCTGCCTGTTAGTCACTTGGTAGCCCTCTGGGCTGCCAGATTGACTGTCCCGGTACAGCCTTGCTTACGTGCAAGTTACCCTATTTCACTTAATAACGGCCCTGAAGTGCTAGAGTAAGGATCCTGGCATATTGTTATAATCGTTCTATTTTATTATTAGTTGTTAATCTCTTACTGTGCCTAATTTATAAATTAAACTTTATTATAGGTGGGTATGTATAGGAAAAAACATGGGCTACATAGGGCTCAGTACTATCCTTGGTTTCAGGCATGCAGTGGGAGTCTTGGAACATATCCCCCGTAGGTAAGGGGGACTACTGCATGTCCATATGGATGCGTTTATAAACTGCACTCCAAATTGGAATCATGATACTAATGATGGTGGTGATGATTTTGAATACGTGCCTTCCTTTTAATGGCCACAAACGGTCAGTGCACAAGCTTGGGACCCCACAAGAGGCACCCACAGATGCCTGCCCTCATGAGGATACTTGGCTCCATAAAAATCCAAGTTTTAACTCTGCTCAAACTTGGTTGACTTCACAGCTGTCTCCCATCTCCACTGAGGGACAGTCATGTCCCCGCTGCCCAGCATTTATAGATCCTTCTGCCAACTGGGAATTGGAAACATCTGCCTTTGGCTCTGTGATTTCATTTGCTTCTCCAATCTCATTATGGCCCCAATAATAGGCACCAGGCACTGTGCTAAGGACTTTACATGCACAACATTAGATAATCCTTATTTGTAGGTGATATCAGAATAATAGTTGTTGCTGTTATTATTATCCCATTTTCACAGGGAAAGAAACTGAAGCCCAGAAAAGATTAGTAAATGTAACTTTCCCACGGTCATATAGCTAACAAGGGACAGAGCCAGATCTCAAAACAACCGGGGCGGCCTGCCTGCATTATCTAACCACTACGCTTTCCTGCCTCTCCACTCCCTTCCCCAGAAGCCCAAGGGGGACAGTCAGGCCTGCCTTTTCTAGAAAGATAAAGCTGTCGAAAGGCTAGAGCTTCCTTCCTGGATCTTGGTGCTTCCACCTTAGCGTGACGTGGTTCTCTGAGCCCCCTAAGTTTCACTCCGGACCTCTAGATGACAATCTACTCTCCATGACCAACAGGTTCACAGAGAAACCGATGCCCAGGAGGGGAGCAGACCCTTCCATCAGCCAGGTCTCAGAAACCTGAGGATTAATTGCCCTGCAAGCAGCTTGTTAGAGGCTGTGTTGGCAGATGAGGAGAGCAGCAATAGAACCAGCCAATTAAGCAGCCAATGGTGCTGAACTAAATGTGACCTCGGACTTAATTGTGGATGTTGTTTCTCAGCAGTTTCTCACCAGTCTGGGTTTGGGGGAAAGAAAGGGAAGAGTGAGGGGAGGGTGAGTGGCAAGGGGAGGGTCCTGTCTGTAGGGGCGCAAGACTCCCATTTCTTTCTTTCTTAAGGGGACAGTGGCATCAAAGATTCAGTGATTTCCAGCACAGGACAGTCAAGGACGGGTGGCCTTCTCTCTGCTGTGTCCCCCAGGCAGCAGGCAGGTGTAAGGCCTAGGCTTAGATGACAGAGGGACAAGGGCTTGTCAGTTGAGTGAAACATTTCCAGACAGGCTGGAGACCCAGACTCAGGGTCACATCTCTAATAGGGAGGAGGAGACACGGCTAGAGACAGGAACTAGCCTACTACACTTTACAGAGAACTCACATACAGTTTTGGAAACTTTTCTTTCCTCTCTACTCATGCCACCAGCTTGGTGATTAGGGAGTCCTAGGTCCCCTCCATGCTTTGTCAGTAAAGTACCTGGAGCACCATGTCCAGCTTGTGGGTCTAGAGAATAGTGGGACTGGGGGCTCAGACAGAGAGGGGGACAGGAACGTCTCCATATCAGGGGGACCAGCCAATCCGGCTGCTTCCCACAGCCTTTGTGCAGCTGTGGGGGTGTGCTGCTTGGACCTCCCTTCGAGAAACAACCTGCCACTCAGCTGCAGTGAGCTGACAGCCTTCAGATGTTAGAGCCTTCAGGACCCGGCCCAGTTCCGAGGCCACCTCTTCCCAGGGAGCCCCAGCCAATGACCGAGCATGGCAGAGTGGGAAGCAAGGTGGGGTGTGAGGGCCGGTGTCTCTGCCAGCGTGGAGCTCCCCGTGGGGTCGGCTGAGAGAGACTTTGTCAGATCCACATTGCATCCGAGATCCTCCCCACCAATGCTGCTTCCTCACCCTTTATCTTTCACAGGCTTTACCCCCAACGAACCTCTTACACTTGACTCTGTCTTAGCATCTGCTTCCCAGGGCTGGGGTTTAGGACACGTTAGCCCAAAATGAGGCACCCTGGCACTTGAGAAAACAGCAGGAAGCAGGTCATAAAGCCTAGAAGGTCACGCTCACCTTCCTTTCACCCTTCTCCCCTGAAGCAGGTCATGAGACTCTTCTTAGAGAGATGCCCTCCCTATACCTGGGGGAAAGGAACATCCTTATCTCTGAAGACACAGACACAGAGGAGAATCTGAACAGACAGGCCTTGCTAAGGTCCCCCCGGTTTATTACCATTAGATCAGACCACCCTTGCCCAATCATCCTTCTCCACGACTCCACCTCTTCACCAAACTTACCAGAAAAATATACAAGTTTGCCTGTTTCTCTGGGCCTTCGTTTCGTTATGAAGACTCTCATGTCACATAAAGCTTACCTTAAATGAATTTGTCTGCTTTTCTCCTGTTACTCTGTCTTTGGTTATAGGGTGCTCAGCTATGAACCCAGCAATGGGTGAAGAAAGAAATCTGTTCCTCCCCTGCACAGAACTCCCAACTCACACAGCCTCGTCCTGGGGATATGTCCCAAACCCAAACGGCTGTTTCTTTGTCCCCTACTTCTTCTCAGCCCTATTCAGATTCCACACAGATGTCCCCTTCCTACTTACTCTTTCCTGTGTCCTACTGAGCAGGCAGTGTGTGGCCTGGGCCTGCCAATCAGTGCCTGCCGTGTCTCCTCTCAAATCCCAGACTCTCAGAAAATCAAATAGATTGCCAAAACTTGGGCTATTCTAGTCAACAAGGGGTAAACATCACAGACTGGAGAAAGTGTTTTTAACTTTTAAAGGTGAGACTGGGAGATTACAGTCACCTGACAAAGCAGACACTGATGGAGTGCCTCCACAGTGAGGAAGGCACAAAGGTAAGAGGATGAGCCTGATTTTGGACAGACAGCGCTGTACAGTTGGGTTAAGTGATGCAGACACATGGAGAGTAGGAAGCACCAGAGGTACCACAGGCCAGGGAACCCAGAGCAGCGAGAGATTAACTCAGTTTGTGAGGACCCTGAGAGGACTTCTTAATACGTGCATTTGGGTTCATTCCTAAAAGACAGGAAGGGTGGGGCATTATAAACAGGGAGAGGGGCAGAGACTCAGGATCAGGAGAGGACAGGGGAATGCAGGGCACAGTAAACAGCCCAGCGTGCATGGAGCACATGGTGTTTTGAAGACAAAGTTAGAACGATAAGGTATATTTAAATAATGGAGGACTTTGAATGCCTAGGATATTTGAATTTTATTCTGTTTGTACTGGGGAACCATGAAGAAATGCCAACAGAGGGGTGATGTGATCAGATCAGAGTTTTAGAAATACAGGCTGTTGGCAGGACAAAGGGATAGAGATTGGAGATGGGTAGAACAGTCAAAGGCTATTCCACCAGTGAGAACAAGAATGATGAGAGCTGACTAGGTCAGAGAAGTGGCTGGCCGTGGTAAAGAGGGAAAAGATTGGAAATTTATTGCAAAGAAGAATAACCAATGAGACTGGATATAGGGCGAGCAGATGAAGAGAAGACACGGGAGTCATGAGTCCGAATGATCTACTAAGGCTCTCAGAACAGGGTTGAGGGTGGAAGAGTACGG
This sequence comes from Lepilemur ruficaudatus, assembly GCA_963574885.1. Classification (NCBI taxonomy): domain Eukaryota; kingdom Metazoa; phylum Chordata; class Mammalia; order Primates; family Lepilemuridae; genus Lepilemur; species Lepilemur ruficaudatus. The sequence goes on along the minus strand of CAUYRT010026326.1, from coordinate 1,203 downwards.
GTTGGCACTCGCTGAGGCTGAGAGGAAAACAGTTGGGCCTGGAGTTCTGGAGTCTTGGAGAAGGATCAGATTAAAGACGCAATTCTGGAGGTCATTCCCACTGTCATCTTCACACTTCTGGTTCAGGCACTGAAAAGGAGAGAGAGAAAGAGAAAAAAGGAGAGAATCCAACGCCAGCTCATGTCCAGTAAATGGAACAGCCTCAATTATCGGAGCAGGAGTCCAGAAATGACTGAGATGAGACCATCGGAGTGCAGTGGGGCAGAAGCTCTGGAAAAAGCTCCAAGTGGAGGGCATGGTCAACAACATCAGATGCTATAGAAAGTCATGAGGGATGCGGACCATTGAGAGGCTGCCACGTGAAGAACACGGGTGGGCGTGGCCTTGGACAGAGTAGCCACAGCAGAGAGCTGCTGGCAGAAGACAGTTCAGCTGGCTCGAGGCCTGAGCCTAACGTAGGAAGATGAGGTAGTGAGTTCTGACCACTCGTATAAGTAGTTTGTTGAGAACAAAAGGAGAGGAGTCAGTCTTAAGTTTAGGTAATAACAAGTTCCAAAGAGTTATATATCTAAGAGCATAATTTTTTAACCTTTTATTTAAAAATAATTTCAAACACGCAGAAAAGTTTCAAGAATATAAATTGAATAGAATACCCATCTACTTTTTACCCAGCCTCACATTTTGCCCATTTGTTTCATCATCTACTCCCTTGCTGTCTCTGTTCTATATAGATACATACACATACATATGCAAATATGTAATTTTACATAGCTATACATGTACATATATATGTAAAATATTTCTCTGAACCATCTGAGGATAAGTACAGTTGACCCTTGAACAACACAGGGGCTAGGAGCATCGAACCTCTACATAGTCAAAAATCTGCTTATAACTTTTGATTCCCCCAAAACTTACCTACTAATAGCCTACTACTGATTGGAAACCCTACTGACAACATAAACCGTTGATGAATACATAATTTGTACACTATATTTATTATATACTGTATTCTTTTTTTTTTTTTTTTTTTTTTGAGACAGAGTTTCACTCTGTTGCCCGGGCTAGAGTGAGTGCTGTGGTGTCAGCCTAGCTCACAGCAACCTCAAACTCCTGGGCTCAAGCAATCCTTCTGCCTCAGCCTCCCGAGTAGCTGGGACTACAGGCATGCGCCACCATGCCCGGCTAATTTTTTCTATATAT